>JABASM010000409.1:0-23567 GCA_019776545.1 Brachystomella parvula
GAAACCGTCAGAAATTCATACAAATTTCAGAAAAGGTCAGGAATTCCTAAAAACTTCTGAAAACGTCAGAAATTCAAAAAAAATTCTGAAACCGTCAGAAATTCATAAAAATTTCAGAAAAGGTCAGAAATTCACAAAAATTTCAGAAACCGTCAGAAACTCATAAAAACTTCTGAAAAAGTTCGAAATTCATACAAATTTCTGAAACCGTCAGAAATTCATGAAAATTTCAGAAACTGCCAGAAATTCATAAAAACTTCTGAAACCGTCAGAAATTCATACAAATTTCTGAAACCGTCAGAAATTCATGAAAATTTCAGAAACCGTCAGAAATTCATACAAATTTCAGAAAAGGTCAGGAATTCCTAAAAACTTCAGAAACCGTCAGAAACTCATAAAAAGTTCTTAAAAAGTTCGAAATTCATACAAATTTCTGAAACCGTCAGAAATTCATGAAAATTTCAGAAACCGTCAGAAATTCATAAAAACTTCTGAAACCGTCAGAAATTCATGAAAATTTCAGAAACCGTCAGAAATTCATAAAAATTTCAGAAAAGGTCAGAAATTCACAAAAATTTCAGAAACCGTCAGAAATGAGGTTAAACGGCTGATATTCAGTGAGCTCTGGTGACCTAGATGTACGTCAAAAGGTCAAAGTGTAGTATATTCCCTGGATCAGGGATTAGAGAGCTGTCGATTGACGTATCACTTGTCCAGATCCGTGAAGTCAAGCGACTGACTTTAAGTGACCTCCTGAGGTCAAACCAATTCGAATTTTGAAAAACGGCCTTCACCAACGAATTCTAAGCTTAGGTAGCGCAAGGTTTCTTATAACGTTGTATGGGACCGGTTTCGTAATGTTACCGCGCCGTGGTCCTTTGTCTTTGAAATGTTAGCACTTTTTGATGTATTCTGAAATTTACGAAACTCAGGCGTCTTCTGAATTTCTTATGAATTTCGAGCATTCTCTGAAACATTCAACAATGTTTGACGTTTTGTTAAATACTTATTAATTTCTGACGTTTTCTGAAATTTTTATGAATTTCTGACAGTTTCTGAAATTTTTATAGATTTCTGACGTTTTCTGACATTTTTAGGTATTTCTGAACGTTTTCTGAAGTATTTATGCATTTCTGGCATTTTAAGAATTTTTGCATACTGAGCATGGATTGTAAAGGGTCCATGGGCTATCATGGAAAAGCCCATGGGCCGCCCATGGGTCAAAAAAGGCCCATGAATTACCAATAACACCCTAATGCTTAATTTTCGGCACCTGTTTTTCCACAGTTCCGTTCTCAGAGATGCACAGCTCGAAAAAGCTTAAATTTTTAGAAGAGCTTAGGCATGAACGGGATATGTCCGATCAACTGAAGGTCACTTGGAAGGTCATTGTGACCTTTTTGGGTGAAACTCAATTCCCACTTACGTGCTCAACCGTCAACCTTGTAAACCGTGTATTGTAAGAAAAAGGTTCCGGCTCTCGACTGGAGAAAGTAAAACTTATCCAGCACAAGCCACCAGCTCATTAATTACCTCAAAGATTAAGTCCCGGAAATCCAAGTTCGGCTAGAATTCTTGCGCAGCGAAAATATGAGAAAATCCAAAATTTGGCACACATAATTTTTCTTTGGTTTTTTTTGCGTTAGTGCCTTTTTTCCTTGCGGGACTTGTGCGAATGCCTAGATATAAGTCACCACTCGCCAAAGCCATATTTTTGAAGGATGCAGGCCAAAAATACCTCTCGGCTAATATTGCTGCGCGTACAGTACGAATGCTAAACTTCAGGACTATGCAGAATATTAAATGAAGCGGATTTGCGGGAGTGGTTTGTGGAAAAAAAAATTACGGGCATCGTATGTCAGGATATTGTCTCGTTAGTTCTGTGAGTAGCTGGTGGGTGGGCATGAATATAATGTGTGTAAAGAGGAAGTCGTCGAGGAAGAGATCAGTGTCGCCGCCCCCTACAGCAGCGGAAGGTCGTCTACTTTCAGATGGCTCACAAGTGGATTTATCTCTTCCATCCAGCCGTGTCTCTAGTAGATGTTCCAGCATCTTAAACAGATTTTACAGAATTAACTGACTAATGGAATCTGGGAAGGAGAGTTATCATGGTAAAGTATACCTTAGCAGGGCTCCCTGCTATCACAGAATACCTACAGAAAACACCCAGGTTAAAACTCTCAATTTCACACTTCTTTTGTTTTTCGTGCATTTAACGTTACTTGAAGTGTGAGTATGGATTTGCGTTATTTGCTGAGATCTTTTCTAAGACTAGGACATCCTGTCCATGCTCCTTGAGTCGTACTGTATTTGCTTCGACGTCACGTAGAATTCGATTAAAATCTTCCTTGTCCACACGGAGGAAATGACAGTTATCCTCCCTGAGGACAATTGTAGCAGCCCTAGACACAATGGAATTGAAGGATTTAAGTTTTATCATCAGACCCAAATATCTCTCACACTTTCACTTTCTGCTACTGGTGAAAGGAGAGATTAATTTTGAGGTGGGAAAAAAAGAGGAGAAAAATAATCTTGGAGTAGCAAACCTAGGAGCATCGTTGACAAGGGCCAACTTCCCAAAGTCATCTCCTTCATAAAGCGAGGTAACCGTCCCCTTTCCTCGAATCTGAAAACGGAAAAGGAGAATATAAAAGGAAAAGAAAAACCTGGGAAACACAATAAGTAAACAATGTGAGAGTTTGCCCTTCTTTCACTAAAATCCACTTTCTTCTCAACTTACTCTTTTCATGAGGGAGGCACTCACTGTTGAAACACGGTTATAACGAGAAGATCAATAGTAGCAAACTACTTGGTCCTCCCTATTCTAAACATTGTTTACACTATTTCTTATGCTCTTCTACTGTAGCGACCTGTTCAAACTAGAAAGTTTTCTACAGGAAAATAATTATACGTGCCAGAAATAGTCTGCAGCAGAAGGGAGGAGGAAAAAAAGTCTCTAACTTTCTCTTTTTTTTTAATTGATGAGGAGTTGACTTACCACGACGTTGACTGATCCCTTGAGAATGATGTACCAGCTCTTTCCTTCGTCTCCTTGATGAAATACTAGGGTAAAATTGAGCCAATAAAGACTGTCCCACTATTGGTTTTCCAAGAGTGAAAACTTACAAACAGTTCCAGCCGAGGGATGGGCTTCAAAGACAATAACCCCTGCCAGCTCTCTCTTGACTGAATTTGATAGATGGGAAAGTGCTTTGATGTGGAGGAGTTCCTCGTATATCATTTCAAGATCATCAGTTGTTCTTTCATAGGAGGGTTTTCGTAGAATAAGGCGCATGATGGCATCCGGTGCCCTTGAAGCAAGGGTACTTAGAATTTCTGAACATTTTGTATCCGCTTCCCTCTCATCATCCGAATTAGGGAGTCCACGACTCCAGTTCCTACTCGAGGCATGCTCACTCTCAGCATCAATTGTAAATCTGTAGAAGATGTACTTGTCTCGGAAGGGATGTTCTTGGGTTACATGCTGAATTATTCCTTCCTCAAGAAGAGCTTCCCACATTCCTGAGTCAAGAAGTACGGGGGATTAGTCTGCGGCTGAACTTAAGACGCTTTAAATTTTACCTGTTGCCTGATGCCTGGATTTTACTATTCCACTCGCACTTCCAATTGCCAGTAACCAGTCAACCATTTCCGCACCTACTAAACATCTCCTGTAGGTTCGAGACTGCTGACGCCGATCCCGGACTAATCCAGGACTCCTCGTCAGAATCATTGTACGAAGGATACGACCAGCCCGTGACATCTCAGGAGATGGAACCTGACGTTAAATTTTGTAGAATTAATTCTAGATTTGTTTTACTCCTTCGGGATTTTAATTTGTGAAATTACTGTTGTAATTGGAAGTGATGGATTGGGTTCATCTGGATGTGGCTTCTTGGGTCGATCCTGTGCATTTTTCAGCGAGAGATGATTTCGTGTCCGTTGATTATCCAGCGCTGAAAATTTTCCAATAACAATATTTTTCCTTCATAGAGACTGGAGGAAGAAGGAAATGAATCCGTTGTAGGTTTAGCAGTTGATCCACTCAACTGGATCAAATGCTATGGCGTATCCTCTTTGATGGTTTTAGGAAATCCGCCCTCAAATCTACACGAAATGCCTCCTGCTTATCCTGCATGAAAGGACGCTAGACGGGGATGGAAAGGAGAAAAATGTGGGGAAGGTGGGGAGGGGCTGCTTCTGGAAGGAGCCAAGCAGAGAAAAATACTCAAACGAAAGCAAGAAGAAAGTTTGAGATCGTTTTGTCTTTGTCTCTGAGTGCCGATTGGTTAGAGGCTCCTTTCTCTTTTTTTTTCTTCTTTTGTTTTAGTCCATGGGTGACTGTATAGGGTGAAGCTAAGATGTGAAAGTGATAAGAAAGTAAAAGTAGAGAAAGTTTCTCTCTGGTAATTGAATTCTCTTTCATCTCTTTTCCCTGAATATACGGGGAGCACTCAAACGGGAAGGGGCTTTAAGGTGGCAGAGAGGATCTGAATAATTTCAAGGGAAAGCAAAGGAACAGGAAGTTTTTTTATCTCATAAAACTAAAGCCTTATTATTATGTCTGCCTAAATTTTTAAGATGAGAGGGACTTTTTTTTCCAAACTCTTTAAGATAAAGAGAAGTAGATACTTTGTTTGTTTTTCTTTTTTTTGATCTGTATCCCTAATCGAATCTTGCTCAACAAGGAAAAAAAAAGACTTTGAAAAACTACTTCCACTTTGTTTACAAGTCTCAGAATCTGTGAAATGGAAATAAATAGGAATTGAGAAGGAAAGTCAGATACAAATATTTTTGGTATTTTTTTTTCTCTACACCTGTCTCTGATTCTCTGATTTCCGTTAAAAAAAAAGAATCTATTTTGGAATAATTTTTGAAGAGAACTTACTTCCTTTTAGTTTTGAATGCCCGAGGAGGTCTTCCATCATTTCCTTATTTTTCTGTAAAGTATAGACGAGGAGTGATTTAGAAGGTGCTAAGCGAATTACATGACTCAAATATCCGATGCAGATCTCATATTTTTCACGTCGACCCCAGGTCAACCCTTTACCACACTCCATTACACAGAAACACCAGGCACAACTACAGAAAACATACTGATCTTTCCTCAGATCTGGTTTTTGTCTCTACGATAGGAAAGACTGAGAGGAACCACAGGCAGCAGTAGCAGAAATTCCATGGAAGATGAGGGGAGAGAATTCTATTTGCTCAGTCGATAAGAAATTATCATCAGCTCTGACTCCTCCGGAAGGAAGGAAGGGAAAAAATAAACAAAAGCATATAAGCTCCAACGCTCCCAAAAATATTTCAAGAATTCCAGATAATCCAGGATTTCCCGTCCGTAATGACACGGGAGACTCCAGTCCTCAAAAAAATGAATTCGTTGAGCAAACCTCTGCGTTTCCCACTTTAAGCCTGTACTCAGCCTCTGCCAAGCCATGCAAAGTTTATTTCTTTTCATCCTTATGACCATCTTGAGCCAGGCTTGCGTTCAAAACTTTCAAACATTTCTGCCATGAAGCTCATCCCCATTTTTCCTAGACCCTTCGCATTAGAGACAATGAAAAGTTTTCTGAGTCTCATTTATAAAATCTGAAGGAAAAACTTTAAATTTTCTAGACTTGTAATTTTTACTCCCAAAGTTTTTCCGTTAAGAAGTTCAAATAAGAGCCCTCGAGCTTGAAGATCCTATTAGTCACCCGAGTGTCAGAGAGCAGCAGACTCCATGTCTCTCTTACTTTGGTTTCCAATTGTCTTTAATAGGACTCAATTGTTTCACTCAATTAATTCTACTATCCTCCATAATTTGAAAATTGCAGTAACTGTCTCCCCCTCCTCAGATTAAACGACAATTTTTTATCGCCACTTCATTTTTGACCTAGGTCAGCTAAATCACTATCACGTCAGGTCCTCATCTCTTTGATAACTGATCTCATTGAATGGGAATTCTTTAGTGAGTCCTGTTTCCATCCCCCCTTGCCCTCATTCTCCACTTCCACCACTCCTCAATGCACGCAATTTATGAAAATTATGATCTCAAAGAACGAGTTCCACAATGAAAGGAATAGCAAACCAGAAGTTGGGGACATTGGAAATCTCTTCAGCCTCTACCTTTGATGTGGTGGGGAGGGGGATCTCCCGTGGGAAAAAAGTAATTTCCGCTGGGCAAATGTCCGCTTGACTATTATTTCTGCCTATGTGCTGTCATTGGGATTATGGGAGTTTATTAGCTGGAGGAAGGGGCAAGCAGATGGCTTGTAATTAGAAGGAAAAAGGAATCCTATTAGAAAAGATAATGAAACAAAATTGTTGATACTATTATTATTAAATTTCTTATGCTGTTAATTAAAAACTGGGTCCTACTGAACCCGAAGTTATTTTCCCCCGTGCACCTTCTCTCCCGTCTTCCTCTCTGTTCTGTAGGAAGTCTCCATGAAGATTAACTAAACTTTCTCTTTTACCATCCACACACTCACTTTTCCATTGAAACCACAGAGACTCTTAGAAGAAGAGGAGAAATTCCGAGGAAGAATTCACAGAATGTGAAAGTTCTTTTCTTTGGAATCCTAAATTTTACTTTTACCTGAAAAAGAAGCCGAAAGTCTCTCTGCTCAATTCGAAGGAGTTGGCAACACTCTCTCGTCACAATTGTATTCTCCCGTGGACTAAGAAAAAAAAGAGATTTCTTCAGATTACATTTTTGATTAAATGGAATGATAGTTTCTGTCTACCTGTCATCTAGTATAGATTCACCAAAGAAAGAGCCCATTCCAAGGCTACGTGAAACAGCGTTCATGTCCTAAAGATAACTTCATTAGTTTTCTACTTCGGAATTTAGGTTATGAGAACCATATTTTTAGTATGTGTATAGTTACTTCAACGATTCCCGTCTTGGAGACATGGACGTCGAGCGTACCCAGGAGGACAGCGTACCAACTAGTCCCTTTGTCACCTTGACGGTAGACTAAAAGAGACCAGGCAGTTTCTATTAGTTCCTCGAAATTGAATTTTGGGAAAATATTAAGAAGTATCTGAATTCTTAATTTGGTTCCTTATGGAGAGAGAGAGATAGAGAAATTCGGAGTGGGGAGAAAGCAGAAAGGGATTGGAGAAAATTCAATTGGAATTATATTCTTCTTCTTTCGCTCTATTCTATTATTAGAATCCTTTTCACGGATTGGATAAATCATAAATGTCAAGACCCCCACCCCCCTCTTAAATCAGTTTTGAAGAAGATTCAAGATGATTTTCCTCAAAACAGAGTAGATCTTCCTCGAAATAAAATAGTAAACTTACCTCTTCAAACGAGATAAGTTTCTTTGATTCTTATTCTTGCCTGAAGCTATTGATTCGAAAAGCCACGAATTTTGCTTTTTAGATAAAAATTAGTTTGATACACACAGACAAAGGAAACGTTCTTTAAAATTAACTTCGGCAGCTTTTTAATGATTGCTATTGTGGACTGAAAAAACAATGTTTGTGGGCCTTTAATTGAGAAGCTTGAGAAATGGGGATGACGGAAGCTCACGAAAAAGAATTCTATTAATTATCGGTAATTTTATTTTGTGTGCTTTCGTCCTACGTCCTACCAATTTTTCGATTTTGTTATGTTTCGAATCATTATTATCTAGAATTCGTTACGTGTTACTCCGGAGTCGAGCGTTTCCAGATAGGCACATGCTGCCAACTGATGAAGGAGTTGTGGTGGCACTCCAGTTAAAGCAGCCAGGTGACGCAGGTGGGAGACGATGACTGCAATGTCACCCATCGTACGATCGCTGGGCCTTAAAAAAGACAGAGCATCGTTAGAGTCGGAAATTTTGCAAAGTCCCATCGTCATCCAGCATAACAAAGTCAAAAAGCTAGGCAGAATTTCTAGAATTTCCCAGTACTCCTTGATTCTTGGTTGCCCTCACTATGCCGCAAATCATTTAATGTGAAAATGCTGATTTTATGATTCTGCTAACAGAGGTTTGACTGCAGCTGCTGCTTCTTGATTGATAGTAGACTGGACTTTTTATTTGCGAGAATGTCGAATAGTGCTTGCTCAGCTTGCTCTGAAACCTGTGTGAATGTGACTTTATAAAAATCGCTGAGACTGGAAATCCTGATGAGAGTCAATGTGGGGAAAGCTGTTGAAGAAATCAATGTGGGAACGATAGTAGATAAACTTCCTCCTCATTACAAGGCTATACTCTTGATTGCTCGCCCTGTCAAGTTAAAATGTTCCAAGGGGGAATTCCTCTGATCCTTCAGACAATTTACGGAACAGAGTGAAAGCAACAAGTTCTAGGCCAAGCATATTTAATTCCACCTTCTACATCTGCTTTCCCCTTATGAAAATGAAGAGGAAATTTTTGGGTCGATAATTTTGGAGGATGAAAAGATGATGAAGAGAGGAGAGTTTATACAATTAGAAAGGAAACCTCTTCAACAGAATTGATGAAATGAGATACCTCATCATCGGTCAATAATAAAATCATCAAAGGACTATACTCCGGACTCGAAGGAGAAGAGTGCTCTCCTTCGAGTCTGCATTTCTATCACGTTCCATTGGAGGTGAAGTTCAAGGAGTAGCTAGTGATTTCTTACCTTTTATCGATGCTTGCATTCCAAATTTCTTGTGTCATCTTCCCTGGTTCTTCCTTTTCAAGAATAAATTTCACTTAGAACCTCTCCATGAACAGACGGACTAGCCCATTTCCACACTCAATTTCTTTTCCAATTACTGGTCAAGAACTTGTTCCCATTTAGAAAGCCACAAAGGAAGAACTTGGGAACAGAATGACCAATCTTCCACTTTCTATAATCCAGTCTTCCTGCTTGAGGATTCTGAGAGGGACTGAAGAAACTTTCTCTCCACTCTACTCAGGAGAAAGAGATTTCATGCGCTGGAGAGAGGGAAAGAGATCTATAATTTACCTGTAGAATCATGTATGCTTACCAGAGGAAGCATCTACACTTTCTCTGGAAATGAATTTTAAATTTATTCTTTCTCTTCTTGAATTTTAACTCTCTTCAATTTTCTCTGCTAAATTATCACGAATTTCCACCCGTCGAGACTTTACGGAAAAGAACTTTTGTTTCTAGTGAATCCTCCTTCTCTTTCTCATCTCTGGAGGTGGATTTCTTACGGATTTTTTCTAATTGTGCTACTAAATCATCCTGTGTGACGACAAATGGTTGCGGCCGTCCTGGAACTCGGAAATGAGAAAGTGGAAGGCCCTTTGGACTTGACTCTGCGGTTGGAGCTGAAGCTGGGGCCGAGGCTGGAAAGGAATGAGTTTCTTTAGTCTCCTTTGTTTCCTTAGAATTTTCGTTTCCTTCCCGGGCCTTTCTAGCATCCTTAAACTTCATTGGCTGATTTCTGTAAGTGGGATCCTGGGAGTGGGGAATCATGTTTTTAGCCGGGCCTCCCTCATACTCTCCTCCATTTTCATATTCGCATCCACCACTCCCAAATCTACTATCACGAAGGGACACGCGATACTCCTCGTAGAGTCTTTTCTCACGATGTTCCATTTCAGCATCACTCGCCTATGAAGGAAAAGCTCAAAACCTATGTAGACCAGAGCTAGAGGAATTTTTACCATTTCCTCAAAAAATGTCCAAGAGTCTTCCATGTTTAGTGGTGACTGGATGACTGTACTTGGACTAGGCCGGATACCTCTTACGTAACTTGGGTGATTATAGTGGTGATTTGGTGGATATCGTTGGAAACCTCCTGGATGCTTATTCTGCTCCTCGCGCATGCGTGAGACGATAACTTGGAATTCTTCTGTATTTATTGAAATTTCATTGGCAGTTGTGAATCCAGAATGCCGTACCAAATACATCAGCTAAAGAAAAAAAATATTATGAAAATCGTTAGCCCTGCTGCAGAAAAAATTCTTGATTTTTTGTACCTGGTCAAATGAGATGTACTCTGCAGACTGGAGGTCAACGAGCCTGATGAGTCTTTTTGCTTCGCAGTGTGTCATAGGGCATCCCCGAATTTCCATAAATTTTGTCAGTTCAAAGCTATCCAGGTTACCGTCCGAGTTGGCATCTGCACTGTGTCCATAATAAATAGAGTGTACGCCTAGAAAGCTATGGGGCCTTAGGAATTCCAACTATTTACCTGCTAAAGGCGTTTCTAATTTCTCTTAGCTCTGACTGTGAAACAATGGGCCCTTCGTTCTTTGGCTTGCTGAGTCTCAAGCCTTCTTCCTGACTTTTTCCAGCAATCCATCGTTGATAACTTGTTAAAGGACGGTAGGGTGATGCAGATGGTTTCCCAAATACGGAAACTTTTGATGGTGGAGCACTTGTCCCTCGCCCGTCTACACCTTTGGAGTGTAAATTGAGGCGATCCATTCTCTGATTCCATTCCCTAATTGTTCTTTCTTTCTCTTCTTGCCAAATCCATGACTGCGGAGTCAGTGACATCCTTTGCCTTAATCACGCTAATTAAAAATACCTAGTACTACATCAAAATTTTGAAGCGGCACTCTTGTTACCCCTGAAAACTAAAATCATGAAAATATGTCTTCTAGTAAGAAGGGAAAGATGTTTAGAAGGTTAGTGAGCCTCGTTGTCATTGCTACGAGCCGTTCTAGGGTTCTATATGACCTGCAAATTAAAAAAAATTCCCCACAATGTTGCGCAAAGAGCAGTGTACCGTCTAATACCGTCTTTTTTCTACCACTATTCCGTCCTATGCTTCAACTTAAATTGTTACTACTAGTGCAAATTATTGCTGGAAGTTTGTACCGAATTCAGTTTCCAGCTCCCAGTTCCTAAGATTTCTGTACGAATGCCGATGTTGTATAAAATTTTTGTTTAGCTAGCAGCAGACGATCTGCAAATTTTTTATCCCAAGAGGCATTTTTGATTACCAATGATCTCGTAGAAACATTACCTATCTAAAACACTGTAAGGGTCCCAAAAGCCTAAAGAAAGATGCTACCGGCATAACAATGGAAAGAAAGTGTAAGGGCTGTATGCATTATTCTAGAAAGCAAGATGGCAATCAAGAAGCTTAGAAAGCTGCAGACCGTACGAGATGAGGGCATCTACTGACTCGAATCCTAATTTATATAGAGAGAAATATTGATCCCGATTACATGAATTATTTAACGGAATCTTGCTGGATGTGGAGAAATTCATTTTTATTTTCGAGCTTTCGAAAACAGAATATTTTCTCCTTCATGGAAAAAAATAGCAAGAATATTGAGATTGAGCTTTTAAAAAGCTATAGGTTGATTCCAATATCCTGTTTAAAACCAAAAAGGGAAGGTTAGATTGAAACAAGAAGCAGAAGATTTGCAGCAGACAAGCTTGTGTTTTTATCCTGGCTTCATCTATCATTTTCAATTTACAATGAAAATGGATTATTTCCGGTCTAGTTCTCCCATTCGCAACCGGAAGTGAATGGAGAGAAAGTACGCTCTGCTAATAATAGTGGGGAATCATGTTTTTAGCCGGGCCTCCCTCATACTCTCCTCCATTTTCATATTCGCATCCACCACTCCCAAATCTACTATCACGAAGGGACACGCGAACAAGCTTGTGTTTTTATCCTGGCTTCATCCATCATTTTCAATTTACAATGAAAATGGATTATTTCCGGTCTAGTTCTCCCATTCGCAACCGGAAGTGAATGGAGAGAAAGTACGCTCTGCTAATAATTTAGGAAAGGGCTACTCAGAGAAGGCTTTAGCAGCAGCTGAGAAAATAAGACTGTCAATTCGTTCCTATATTTTATTGCAACCGATTACTGACCTCTCAGTCTAGAAACATGACTTATGAAATTTCGATGGATTTTTTTCTTCATCTCCTGTTTTATTATTTTCTGCCCTTTTCTGCATAGGTTTTCCTGCTCGGCGGGGCGGTGAGTGGAGTTTGGTGTGTTTTTGTTTTGCACGACGTCGGGCACACACTCACTCAAGGCCTCACTTTTTCTTGCTTTTTTATTCTTCCTTGTTTTTATTCTAGAACCTAGCATCGCGGATCCACGTAGCCATTTCTTTGGATACTCTACTGTTGTTTAATCGTTAATCGGATTGTTGGATCAAGTGAGAATCTTGTTAACCTCTGATTTCCTTAGTAGTTGCTTTATTTTCATTTTGCTTGTCAAGGAACTGAAGATGATGAACGGAAGTCCGCGCCGGGAGCGCTCTAGGTCGTTAACTCCCCGTCCCCGTCGTTCTTATTCACGATCTCGAAGCCGGTCACCGCGACGGAAGACATCCGGAGGTGGTGGATATCGTGGGAGTCGCGGTTACCGATCACGCTCCCGCTCCAGGTGATTTTTGATTCCTAGTTTTATGGGAAATGAAGGATGAGAAGAGACAGGGGGAGTTTAACTCTTAGTACTAAAATATCTTCTGTTCGTTTACTTTCAGAGGGGGTGGTCGTAGCCGCTCTAGGAGCCCTATGTCTTCTCGACGCCGTCATACTGGACACAGGGTTAGTCCCCCTGAAGGAAGTTCTCGTAGACCTTACCCAAGAAACGACTCATCAAGAAATTCCCGTATGTTGCAGGATACTCCTGGCCCTAACAAATGCCTCGGTGTTTTTGGACTTTCGCTTCGAACAACAGAAAGAGATCTGCGAGAGGTCTTCTCTAGATATGGCCCCATTGAAGAGTGTACTGTCGTCATTGACGCTCAGGTAATGGTTCACTTCCGTCGCTTCTTTTTTTCAGGCGATTAGCCATATTTCTAAATTCATGTTTTAATTTGAATAGACTGGACGCTCTCGTGGATTCTCATTTATCTACTTCGAAGCTTTGGAGGACTCCAAAGCAGCAAAAGAGAGTTGCAATGGCATTGAGATTGACGGACGAAGAATCCGTGTGGATTTCTCTATCACACAAAGAGCTCATACTCCTACTCCTGGAATTTATATGGGAAAACCGTAAGTACTGGGTCCTTGGATTCAACAGTAATAAAATGATTTGTGTCATACAGGATGGACGGAAAATACAGAGGTTCTCGTAGTGGGGGTCGACGAGACGATTTCAGGGACCGAGATCGTTACCGTCGCTCACCCTCACCCTACAGACGACGCCGTCACTCTCGATCAAGATCATACAGCCCACGTAAGTGAAGTAATCTGCTTCTCTCTTGCTGTTTAGAGAATTTAGGATAAAAGGTTGAAGGGTGAAGGAATTATTTAATGTTAATTCGATGGTCTCTAGGATATCGATATCGATATTGAGTTCATGAGGAAAAAAACAGGATGGAAATCCTCCTCACTCTCACTCTCTCTTGATCAAATCACACGGAAGTTCTAAAAGTTAAAAAGAAAATATAGAGGCAGATTCTCTCCGTGCCTACAGATTATGAAAAATTGGTTTAAACGTAGAGCTCTTATTACAAAACTTTTGAGATGTGCATTTTCGCACGGAGATTTATTTCGTTTTTGATTTTTTTTTCTGATGAACTAACTAGTATGCCTGTCAAAGTGTTGTCTCTTCTTAATTTGGAGTAAATGTTTTTATTTAGAAATAAAATTCTATGGTTTATTATATATTATATAGCTAATCTAATTGACTTTCTTCTGATTCTGATTCAAAGGACTCCGGTCGTCTGTGAGAAAAGAAAGAAAAATGAAAGTACAAGATTAGAAATGGCAGTTAGAATAATCAATCAAGCCCCACCCAATTCCATTCAAAACTCAAGTTTATGAAGTGAACTCAACTTTTTCAGTCCAACAAGAGAAGAAGCGAATTCAAGCTCAATTTTACTAATAGCGTTTCACAAGAATTTTACAAAATCTCAGCCAGTCATCTCGCAACTGAACTGAGGATCTGACATTTTTAAATTCTGGAGTTCTGATTCTTGCCCTGGTCAGTCATCCTAGTCGCTGCTCCTCCTGGGTTGAGTGTGAGTGGCAATTTTACTATAAGCCCATTCTGTTTCCCATTTTCTTTCCCCACTTTTACCTTCCCATCTAATTCCGCCATCTCCTCACTTTTCTCATATTTATAAAAAATACTGCTACAGTTAAAGGAAGCCAACTGAAGACTGAAAAACACATGAATGAATGAAAATTGCTAATGTCGGAATTCAACAGCAAAAATGAATACTGCAAAGAACTTTTATCCTGAACTCGATGTAGCTGCGGCTTTGAATTTACTCGTGGAAACAGGTAAGACAAAAATCACAAGTAAGTAAACTCATATATTTTTTTAATACTTGGAATAAATTTTACCACCATTTTTCATACTGAATATTTTGAAGGTGTAGTTCCTTTGCTATTTCTTCCATCCGTTGAATCATGGGCGGTGGGCCACAGATGTAGACTTTTACTTTCTCCGTTGCAGTAGTGGATTTACCAAATTGAGCAAGACCTAATTTTAAATCAGCCAGCTCTATCCTTCCTTTCGAGATCCCGTTTCCTCCAGCACTAAGCCCGGTCACGAAAAATTTGCAGAAGAAATCCTTGCGTTTTAGCGAGAGGGATTCAAACTCTTCCTACATAAAAATCCTGGATTTGTTTATGATTAGCTGATTTAGGCTGAGGGTACCTTAAAGATTAATTCCTGTTCAGATTTAGCAGAGTAAAGAAGAAGCGTAGGCAAGCCGTGGTTGTGGCTAGCATGAATTTGTTGTATAATCGATGCTAGGGGATTGATGCCCACGCCTCCGGCAAGTAGAATCACTGCTTCTAAAGATGATTCCTGAGAAGGTTCCCAGAAAAAATCACCACCTACTCGAATCTCAACCTCTGTATTTAGCCTGCACTAAAAAAAATCCAAGTTCAGCTGGCTAATTCATCGCTGAATTTCTACTCACATCTGTGTGAACCCATTTTGCCGGCTGGACCTCTGAGTATTTTATGGCGAGATGAAAGTTCCCAGTCTTCTCTAATTCCTCTGGGCTGGATGTAATTGTGAATCCACCTATTTTAGGGATTCCGGGGACAAATAAATCCACCCTGGACAGTAATACTGTGATTTAGACTAGGTTCTTAAAGTGAGCTTTCTTTTGGCTTACCCACCATTGACCTGCCTTGAAGGAGAAGGGTACTGGGCGTATCGGCGTGGTGAGTATGACCTTCCTGACAGTTGGGGAGAGGTCGCTGAGGCGGGTAACCCTCACTTTGTGGATCCCTGGATCCCTTGGCTTGTCACTCGTTCTCTCCATGTGACTTTGACTCATCATTCTCAGCTGACGAAACAGCTGGCCTTTTACACGAGGCGAGAGCATTATTATTTATTTTTTTCCATAAAATAAAAAAGAACTTGTCTTTGGACCGCTAATTAGGAATCAAAAAGAAGTAGGGCAATAACCTCCCTAGCTTCTTTTCCGGGGGGTTCGTGACATTACTAAATATTCAGGAATTAAAGAATTCCCCTTTCTGCAAAGAATGTTTTAGCTAAGGAAAACTCAACTGAAAAAGACGTGAATATTAACTTCGCCGGGCCTGGGAATTGGAAAGTAGAAGTCAGGAATTAAGCATTCAGTAAATCTTAATATTTTCCAAAAAAAAAAAAAAAGGAAGGTAGTAATAAAAAATAAAATTGAAAAAATGAAAATTAAAAAAAAAGGGTGAAAAATGCAGTTTAAATTTTCTGATTCTTTTTACAAAACAAGTTCACTAGCATTTTCATAAACGCAATTGTACAAAATTGACTAAAAAAGAGACAGTAATCTGCGATCACTGGCTGGTGATGATGATGAATTGTGAATGCGATGAATGGGAACTAAACATTAAACAAACATTGTCAATCATCAAGTTTTCAGAAATAGTATAAATATTTCTGAAACACTACTTACTGTCAGAAATATATTATGAAAGTAGTATAGTATAGTATAGTACTTTTTTGTACTCCATTCTCTTCGACAATCCCAATCCTTCCGACCACTCTATGTGTTGTCAAAGCTCATCCCAATGCTCCACAAAAACGTAGGATTGGATGACTGTACAGGTGTAAAAAAATAAGGGTTTTCCCTGGGGAAATCTGATTTTTTAATGACGCGTAGGGTCGGAGTCAGAGACTGAGTAAATGTCATGGACGACGCAGGAGATTTTTGGGCCTGGTATTTTTTTAAATACTGTAACCGATATTCTAAAAAAGCTCATGGCAGATCTCTTCTCATAGATTTTTCTGAAAAATGCATGAAAGTAATTCATTTGAAGCTTCCTGCCGTCTCCGCTACTTCCTTTCTAAACCAAGCTTCCACCTCTAAATAAAATAAAATAAATTTAATAGCTAACGATAATTACTTAATGAGTTTTATTATGCAGAAGACCGAATTAATGGATTTTGAAATGGCGCATTGCACTGTGATTCAATATAAGACTAGGAAGTAAGAATGGAAGTGCGTGCGTGCTTCTATTTCATTCTATTGTCTTATCCCAGAATTTAGGATGGAGTTGGAAGGGGTAATATACTTTGACTCATTTACATTTGCATTTATGAGTCGTGGACTGTGGTATCGTACTGATGTATGTTGTCCAGAAGAAGTGCCCAAATAGAAAGAAGTATGAGACATACATTCCCAGGGCTAGCTGGATGTTCCAGGGATCACGCTCACAGTCTCCGCCTTTTTCTATGTCAAAAAACGAAGTTTCACAAGTTAATTTTTTTTTTCATTTTTATAAATAAAACAAAAGCTATCATTACGAAGGATCCAGAGTGAGTAAATATTTGCAGCAATTCCAACGACCATTTGGGCCAACTGCACTGAGGTGATGAACATTGCAATTTTCCGAGGCATCCGGTATCGTAAGGCCTTAAATGCATAGTAAGTGTAGAGAAGCACGTGTACACCGTAGTTCATTGTCATGAAAATTCTGTGCGAGGGGTCATGGCCTTAAATGAGAAAAAAAAATTAGCTGAAAAACTTCATAAGCTTGAAAATCATGGATTGTATTTTACTTGGGTAAGTATACCAAGTGTACAGCAAAACAGTGGCATGGTGGTACCTGAGATATTAAAATATTAGAAATTAAAATGGATTCAAGCTTTGAGGTTGGGGCTGCTCCGCTCGTACCAATGTAGCAGTATGAGTGGCTGCTTTCTGAGAACGATGAAGGCCGTGTCCCCAAGTTCAATCACCTTTGAAATGATCCCGATCAGCTCCCATACTCCTGTTCCATTTGAGAAGTATTTCCTTGAGCAAATTGAGAGATGGACTCCATTCGGAGTTTCTTTCCAGATGTGCCAAAGTTCTGGAATATTTCTTCGAAAGGCGAAGGCTGAGAATGCTGCAAGCAAAATGTTCCATGTCACCAGCTAAAGCAAAGAAAAAAAAATTTCTTTGGTGGAAATTTATTCCTGATTTGTTTCTGATTTTTTGAATATTTTTCTTACAAGACCCTGTACTCTCCATGCGCTTCGATCCTTCATCCATTGCCTTCCTTTAACAATGAGGGTGACGTAGAGAACGACAATGGAGAGACAGAGACCAAAGTACTCTCCCATCCATTGTCGCCATGATCCAAAATCAAAGTCCCTCTCAAATCTGTAGAGGCGGATATACGATGGATTACGGAGGGGTAGCGTCTCACGCATTTTAAATTCAATCAATTCACTCAAAGCAATTGTTAGCTATTTGTAGCCTTGCAGTTTCTGTGGTTTCCCTATGAGAGTATTCCTTGAAATGAACTTTTCCTTCTCCGGCCGGAGAAAGACAGGGATTTTGAGTTCGGGTGAAAGCGGAGAAAGCTTTTTTTTTCCTGGAAGCCAGACATCTCCAGCGGAGTTTGAGTGAGTGAATTTGTAGGGGGTAACCTCTTATTGGTTCAGAGCTGGATTTGGAAAGTTGAAAATAAATCATGAGGACAAAGAATATTCCAAGTTTATTTTCACCAGGTTATAATTTGAAAGCGGTGAGATCGATGGGGACGGTTTATGCATAATTTGGATGGATGGAGAAGAGGCGCCTGCATTAAGGAACTGAAAATATTCATATGGCTTAAGCAACCATCCTAAATGTGAATGATTGCAGTTTTCCCTGCATACCTGGGTATATGTGTTAGGGGAACTAACAGAACCTGTTTATCTTGAAATGGGACCGATGACATTTCTCTTCCGTATAAAAAAAACTGCCTTGCGAAATCCCTTTATTTCTTGTTATTGTTGATGTTCCCTGTCTCAGGTGTAGATGGATGTAGATTTCTCAGTAGGCCGCGGCGTTGACTCCTCGGGCAATCTTCTTCTTCATAGAAAGGCCCCAGTGCTTACTATCAATTTGTCGGCCCATGAGTCGAGTCCTTGTGCGTGTAGTGGTGAGGTCAGAGCTGATGTAGGATGTATCTGTATTGGTTGGATTATTTAATAAGCTTGTACGAACCAGCGCTCCAGATCTACGGTTTCCTCTGGATTGGATGGATTGTTACAGGCTACGCCCCTATTAAAATACCTGGGCTCCGCCTCCTCATTGAGTCCTGCATTTATAACTGGACGGCTGTACTCTGCTGGCCTATTTATCCTACGGGGTTCTCCATATTTTACACACTGAGATTTTTAATTAATCGCTACATTAAACGGAAGTCAAATGGAAAGGTCTCACTCATGCCTGGTAATATCCAGTTTATAATTTAGTCCCTCTATTTTGGCCTTAGTATTTTGATTTGTTCCTATTTTTCAGGGAGTGATGCGGTCTGGGGCACGGAGTCCTTTGCCAACGCTTGCAATTTCACATCGCTCTACGTCCTTGAAGGGATTTATGACCCTGAGAAAATCCGTGACAAAATCCTCAATGGTATTGTAGAGCGTGAAATTAATGGTGAGAAGATTTATGCCAAATTAAAATGGAGAGCGAGTACAAGACTGGGTTACGCCGTCTGGGAGAAGATGGAAGACACGTTTAGGATTGATGATCACGTGCGCCTCCTCCAAGACTGGAGCCAGGATGGGAAGATGGAATATTCTGAAGAGGAAGTTTTTGATGAAATTTCAAAATTCTTTGATCATCCCTTGGCAACGGATAAGCCGCAATGGGAAGTCTACATAGTGCCCAAGTACGTCTACAAGGACCCAGCAAAGGAGAAGAGTAATTATTATGCCCTCATTTTCAGGTAAGAATTATTATTCAGGTAAATTTCTAAGATTTGATTGATTTTAACTTTTTCGTTCCCCACAGAATCCATCACAGTATTATGGACGGTGTGAGTGCTGGGTTCGCACTACAGAACGCCTTAGCGGATGCTCCTCCTCGTCTTACGGTGAACCCTTTAGCTCCATTGCGCATGAGTCGCCTGCAGAAATTCCTTGGCTACATGGCAATTCTCTTATTCGGACTTCGTGATGCTGTCCGCTCCTTCACACTCTTCGAATCCAATTGTTTCCACGGGCCGAAGCTTACTGGGCCCAAAAAGTTAGGCTGGTCCCGTCCAGTCTCACTAGAAGGGCTCAAGGCAATGAAGAATAAAACCAAGACTAGCACGACAGCAGTACTGATGAGTGCTTTGGCAGCATCCCTACGAAGCCTAGCCGTAAAGAAGAAGCTGGATTTCCCTTCTCGAATTCATTCCTCACTCACCGTGGCCATTCTTCCATATCCAAGTATGAAGCCGCAGAATAGGTTTACAGTAGTCTTATTTCCAATGAACCTCAGCCTCCCCTCCACCATTGAAAGGATAAAGGAGACGCACAGGGTAGGACAGCAGCTTGCCAGGTCATCAGAAGCACTTGTTAATTTTTACCTTATGAGACTCCTTGGGCAAACTACAACAAGTTTCTGCAAATTGTTCAACAAACTACTCCATGCTACTATGCTCCTATCAAACGTTCCAGGGCCCGCAGAGGAAACCACTCTCTTTGATGGGGACAAGTTGGTTGATGTAGCTTTTTGGACCCCTCTGAGAAATTCGATTGGTAAACTTAAAAATTAAGAGAAAGCTCCTCACTTGAATATGCCTTCTGATGCTTCTTAATTTTGTAGGTGTATCCATGAGCCTCTTCAGTTATGCTGGAAAAATTCGCGTGGCCATGGTGGGAGACTCTGCAGTTTTCCCTGATTCCACTGACGTTCCAACACTAATTAATGAGTTTGAAAATGAAATCCTGGAGACAGGAGTCCTATGCAAGATTGGAGAGAAAGAGTGCTTCGTTCAGAATTAACAGTCCATGACTCTGGAGATATTTAAACTAAGTTTCTGTGATGTAAAGACAACTGCTACCATTAATTTTAAATCTAGAAAAAATTATCCCAAGGGAAGCAGACTTGTGTACACTCTTTGTCCATTGAATTTTTATGCAGAAGTTTGTATTAAAGGTTTTAAATTAAAATAATTGAATCCAGGGAACATTACCTTATGCAAAAATCAATCCAGCAAAAATCAATCCATTTTCATGAGTTTACCCATTTACCACGGCAGCCCTTTACCGCGGCATAAAAATAGAACTTTAGCTTGTGCTTGCCACCTAACAACCTAAAAATGAACTTATCGATGTAGGATGTGGGAGAACAGGCAACGTGAAAGCACAACCTGAAATTCTATTTTTATGCCGCGGTAAAGGGTGCCGCGGCAAGGGGGAATACACCATTGACATGCCATGGTGTGGAAGTTGTCTCCGTTCTTGACAGCTCCACCATGGAGTCCCATTTCACACTGGTAGCCGTCTGATGCCTTCCATAATAGTTTTGTTACCTGACACGGCATTAGTGCTCAGTCGACAGTTGCAGGACTCGCTTCGGGCTCAATATTCCCTAAACAAGCGGAATGAATACCAAGAAAAAACAGAATCTTGGATCCTTTTCAGACTAAAACTAGCATTCCATAAATAAAGGAAGGAAAAATTTCAAACCAACCATAATGGAAGCAGCCAAAATTGTTTTCAATATTTTAGAAAATCTTGGTCCGAAGATTTCCACACCCAAGCAAAATGTGGACTGTGACGCTTCCTACCTCAAAGGATCTTTTTAACTTCTCCACACGCGAAAGCTTCTGAAAAAAAAATTGAAAATTAATTACAGAGGATGATTCCTCCTTGGACCGTTTTCAATCAGCGATAATTGAATTGCATAACGATTAAAGGGATTTTCACGTACTTCACACAATGGATAAAGGCATTTCCCAAACCTCTCACGATTTTTTACCTTCTTTAACCAGCTTGAGGGTTACACGTGTGTCAGCGTAGTTTTTTTACCTTAGTATTTGGGTGGTATTTAAAGAGCCTTTGGATTTAATTGAAACTGCCATTGGAAACCATTTAAATAGCCATCGGTGAAACAGCCATCGTGTAAATGTAAAACTGCCATCGTGAAAAAATGAAATTGCCATTGGTTTTAGTGAAACAGCCTTCGAAAAATTCTTTTTTTATTTACACTATATAAAATTTCCCAAAAATCAACCAATAGCAGAATGCTGTAAATTACTGCATAGTGAGTGCCTTCTTTGCTGTAGCAGGCCGGCCTCGTTTCCTCTTTTCACCTATTGGTACATTCTTGGCTTCCACGGGAACAGTAACATCTTTCTTTGTAATGGCAATACCAAGAATATGTTTGCAGACGTGTTCCTTGGCAGCAGGTTTACAAGTACAGGATGAAGGGAATATTCTAATCGGCCTTTGGATTTAATTGAAAGTGCCTTTGTTTTTTAATTTTTTCGCCTTTTAGTGAAACTGCCTTTGCTGGATTCTTAAATAGCCTTTGAATATGGTGAAAGCGCCTTCGGTAATTTTTTTTTTCGCCTGTTCGTTCAACTACCTTTCTTGTGATATAAATAAACCCTTGTGGTGCACTATCTTGCTCAGAAATTCTTTAATTAGTCGCTGTCACGATGGCTGAACAGAAGGACGCCACAGCCTACTCAGATTTTGAACCATTAGACGAGTCAGAAGACGAAAATATTCAGCCACCACGAAGAAAAAAGCTAAAACCATTAAAGCAGGAGTGGACAGAGGTGAACAGTTTCCCTAGATTATGAATCTGCGAAGATTTCTATTAAGTCTGCTGATGAATTCGTTTACAACTTTGAGCTAAAACTGAAAGCTGGAAGCAAAATTTACTACAGATGCCATAGGCGTACGTGCCCAGCGAAGGCCCATCTTCATCTTCACGGTAAGCTAATGGTGTGCCGGTATATATTTTGGACAATTAATAATTTTCGGAATTTCTGTTTCAGGGGATTCTGAGCTATGCACCTTGTACAGGAATAATAAAGATCATGAGCATGAGGCCTCGGGGACCAAGGGGCTTGACTTGAATGTCAAGAAGCGAATACTGGAACTTCTAAGCAAAACTCACACCACTCCGAAAGGAATTCAAGAACTTTTGACCCAGGAAGGGTTCAAAACTCCGACAATGCAACAAATCTACAACTTCCTCAGTTACCACCGTGTAAATTGTGAGAAAACTGTTATTTCCTTGGGAGAATTGGGAAAGCTGTGCGAGGATGACAGCAATGTACCAGGAGACATTGATACCCCGTTCATCATTGGTAACGACATTGATTTCGACGAAAGCACATTTTGTCTCACGTTCTCTACACGCCGTCTAATGGAGCTGGCCTCTACAGTCAAAGTATTGCATGTGGACGAGACATACAAGTTGGTATGGGATGGGTTTCCAGTTATCGTCGTAGGCACTAGCGACAAGAATAATCATTTTCATCCACTTACAATCTCTGTGGCCAGCGGTGAGTCTGAAGCAGATTTCACTCGTATTCTTACTCATCTTAAATCCTTTAGCGGTTCCTTACCGGAGGTGGTAGTTGCTGACAATGCTTTTGCCATTATCAATGCAGCAAAATCCGTGTTCGGAGCGGAAGTGAAAATTGTCAACTGCTACTTTCACGTTTCAAAGGCTGTTAAAGCCAGATTAGCCCTTCTAAAAAATGAAGAACTGTCCAAAAGTATCAAGAAGGACATAGAGAGCCTGCAGGCATGTCTTTGTAATGACGACTGGTTGGCCGCTACAAAGCTCTTTGTTAAAAAGTGGAAAACTGGGGTAACTGAAGATTTCTGTATTTATTTCGAGAAGGAGTACCTGTGCACTTTCTCTGGATGGTTCGAGGGTTTCGCCCCTGGTTATCCTTCAACCAACAACGGACTAGAGAGTCTAAATAGCCTATTAAAAAAACAACACACGTTTAGGGAGCGACTTCCATTGGGACAATTTTATCTTCTGATGAAGAAAATAACTTGCCGCTGGTCCAATGACCGTAATCCAGAACTCCCTGACTGCAAGAATTATCATTACGAAGTTCAGCCTGATATGAGAGTCATGACCGATGCCTACAATTGGGCCCGAGACAGGAACAGGAAGAATCCATTAACTGACGCACGTAGAATGGTATTCTACATTCCAGCATCAGGGACAAATGCAATCACCGAGAAGGATATCAAGAAGTATACGACTAAGCCCAACTGGAGGAAACTTGAATCTTATTCTGCGTGGAGGACTAGGCTTTGGATTGTGAAATATGATTCCACAAATTGGAAGAACTCATCATGCACTTGCATTCCCTTTACTAAGGAACACATTTGTAAACATGTACTAGGAATCGCAATTTCAAAGAAAGATTTCTCTGTTCCCGTCGAAGCCAAAAATGTACCTGTTGGGGAAAAAAGGAAACGTGGACGGCCATCTAAAGCCAAGAAGGCTCTCACAACTCAGTAATTT
>JABASM010000410.1:0-23552 GCA_019776545.1 Brachystomella parvula
AAGAAAAGCAAAATTGCACCTCCGAAGAAGGGTTTCGGAAAAAATCGGAATTCGGAAATCTCCGAATTTTTTTGAAGGGACATCCGATCCGATCCGTTCCGAACGTTTCTGTTTCGGTAATTCCGATCCCGTTCGGATTCAATGAAAAATTTAATCCATTCCGATCCGAAAGTTTCGGAACGGATCGGATCGGATTTTCCCGAAAGTTTCGGATCGGATTTTATGCTCTACTCTCAAGCTAACTACCTAGCTCCTTTGATTGGCCTTCTGGGTACATCTATTAGCCTCCCCTTCTTTATCCTTTATAGGAAAATAACAATTTTTTGTACTAATAGGAACTTTTGGATTGAAGGCTTTTTTAAATCGGCCTAAAAGGCTCAAGGTTTTTTGTTAAAATTCATGACTTTTAACAAAAAAAAAACCCTTATCGCCTCTTGAGTCAAATTCTTTGGCCGATTTAAAAAAGCCTTCAATCGAAAAGTCCGTAATAATGCCTTTAAGCTTAATTATTTGTGTTACGCGGAATTTGTGCTTTGAATATAAGTATGGACGGAGAAAATTTCTTGCCTAATTTCTCGGCTTTACTTTTTCTAGATGTTTTCGGCGAGAAACCACGTGATCCAGAACTGAAGTCTACGCAGAGCTGTTCGACCCCAACCCAAGGGGAAGGTCCTGTTATGTCCGCCCATAGTCAACGTTGCTACAAATCCGCCTGGCACTCCTCCGCTGGTGTGAATCTCGTCAGGTTGCACTTGATCTCCCTAGTGTTTTGAGCTACTTTACAGATCTCCAGGCTCAAGGCCGTTCATACAATACCATTAGTGTACATCGTTCTGCCCTTTCTGTCTATGCCCCCAAATTCGACGGAATGACCGTTGCGCAGCACCCGAGTGTAGCTGACCTCTTTAGAGGATTTCGAATGCTCGGATAAGGAAAAAAATATAACCCTGCAGCAGCGGGCATTAACTAACAAAGACGCATAACTTCGAAACCAATTCTGGTTTCATAATTTTTTCCTGACAGAATTTATGTAATAAGGTAGAAGGCCTTGTCCTGTTTTTTTACTTCTTTTCTTTAGCATTTACTCATCGTTGCTAATTTGAGTAAACTTGTCATGTATGATTCCGATCTAAACCAGTTAGTCCCCTTTCTCGTAATTTTTTACTCATCTTCCATGAAGTTGGATATTGAATGCTTATTAATTTTCCATTTTTATTCTGTGCTTTTAACTACAATCACTACTAATAGAGTTGAATCATATTTAACGAAACTTACGGAGTTGAACAGCAAAGCTTTCGGTGATTTTTCGCCGTCATTTTTTCCGGGAATTCAGATTAATAATCTAAAGTTTAGAAACTTAAGTTAAAGCCTCTAATTGATCCTATCGAAGTTTCTCGGGGTGTGGGGGTGGATTCCAAGGGATAGCGTTAAAGCCAGTTTTCTAACGTTATTGGACAGAAGATGGCGAGCTTAAGTGCTCTTGACGCCTTAGGTCGGTTAGGCTTACAATCCTCCGTCGTCGTGCCGCTGCTGTACACTACAATAGGCTCATTGGGGATTTTCCTAGCAGTATGGAGGAATGCTGACATGGGATTAGATGCAAGGAGTGCAAAGCAAAAGTCGGATGATGGACCATTTGATTTCATTATTGGTGAGTAATTTTTGAGGAATTTTTTAATTCAGTCTGTCCATTGTAAAAGCACATTTCCAGAAGAAACGAGGCTGAAAAATGCATTTGGAAAATACTTGATAATTTTTTGATTTGTTTCAGTTGGAGCTGGTTCAGCTGGATGTGTGGTGGCCAATCGCCTCTCTCGTCACTATAGAGTATTGCTTTTGGAAGCAGGTGGAGAACCACATCCTCTCCAAAGCATTCCTGGGTTCAGCATTTTTCTCATCAATTACCCGGAAGTGGATTGGGGGTGGAAGTCTGTGCCTCAGACCGGAGGATCTCTGAATTCAATCAACCAGGTAAATACACTAGTTTTAAAACTCTTGCAAAAAAACCTAAATTCTCTTATTTCGTAGCAATCCAGCTGGTCGGCAGGTCGTGGGCTCGGCGGAACAGGCAATTTAAACCTCATGCTCCATTTAAGAGGTTCTCCAAAGGACTACAACAACTGGGCCAAGATAACTGGGGATCCGAGCTGGAGCTATGAGGGTGTTCTACCACATTTCAAGTCTTATGAAAAATATGGAGATCCTAATGGAGATCGTAAGATTTTTCAGAGCTCTCAAACCTCGTACTTGAGCTCACTTTGATCATGCGCAGACTTTAAAACCGGCTTTCGAAATTCCCGATTTAAGGTTTTTCCTGTCCCCATTTAAGGATTAAAATATTCAAATTCGCTTCTCATAGGTCGCTACCACGGGTTTGAGGGTGAGATGAACATAGAAGTCCCTGCCTTCACGGGAATAGCTGACGAATTTATCAAAGCAGGGAAAGAGCTGGGCTATCCAAAAATTGACATCAATGCCGATTTCAACGAGGGATTCTTCAAGCTATTTCATACGACTGAGAAAGGGGTGCGTGACTCACCTTCTACTGCTTTCCTCAAACCAATCCGAGACAGGAACACATTAGTAATCCGTAAATATTCGTTAGTCACTAAGGTAAGATCCAAAAATCTTTTCTTGTACTTGCTTATTTTCATCCTTGATTTTTCTGTGTTTCGTGTCAGATTTTGTTTCGCCAAGGAAATCGCGAAGCTTATGGCGTCGAGTACATACGGCACGGGAAAACCCAACGTGCGACTGCGACTAAGGAAATCATCATCTCTGCAGGAGCCATTACAACTCCGAAGCTTTTAATGCTCTCTGGCATCGGCCCCGCAGAACACCTTCAAGAACTTGGGGTAAGCTTATGCATCTAAATTCGTGTGTCCATCAGTCTTGCACAGATTCGAGTGCAGCCTTTGAATATTCTGTTTTTTTAACTGTGCTTCAGTTGCGGTTACTTAATTTCCTCCGGCCGTTTTTGTTGCGGGATTTTGAGCACATTTTTAAAGATCCTTCCTTTTTTTGGCTTTTCAGATCCCGGTTAGGCACAATTTGCCAGTGGGCAAAAATTTGCAAGATCATATAGCAGCTTACGTGGGTCCAATTTTCATCAACCCCCCACGTACGACTTTACTGGAGCGTGACTTGACCCCAACTGCATTTTTAAAGTGGTTTAACTCTGGGACTGGGCCGCTAGGAACTTCTGGTGCACATGCTGCTGCCGTATTTTCCTCTGAGTACGCCAAGCGAAGAGGTGAACGGGATTGGCCAGACCTCGTCGAGTATTTATTTGGATACTCTGTCCATAAAACATTTTACCAGACATTTTCCAAGGCTTTCAACCTCAAAGAAGACGAATTAAAAGAATATTATGAGCAATTCGTGGGCAAAGAATCTGTACACATCGCTGTCTCAGGAGCAAGGCCAGTTTCGCGTGGGTCCATAAAACTTGGTGGTAGGAGCCCTAATGATTCCCCCCTCATCGACCCCAATTATCTCAATGACCCAGAGAACCTGGATCTCAATGTACTCGTCGAAGGTGTGAAGGCAGCTCTCTATATTTTCGAGAACACCACTACCATGAAAGGAATCGGAGGAAAGTTTACGGATAAACCACTGCCAGGGTGCGAGCATCTCAAATTCAGAAGTGACGAATACTGGGTAACTGAAAACCACTCAAACACTTGATTTCGACAGATTTTTTTTTGTTGTCTTTCTTTTTGTTAGTATTAATTTTCTTTTTGTTTTTTTCAATGTTTTTAATTCTTTTTTTGGGGCGTCTCCAGGTATGTTATGTCCGGCGTTACACTGTTACCCTCCACCACCCTTGTGGAACTGCCTCGATGGGACCGGTCGGCTCACCTACTGCTGTGGTTGACCCTCAGTTACGCGTCCAAGGAGTCAAGAATCTCAGAGTGGTGGATGCCTCTATCATGCCGGAAATCGTTGTGACAAATACCCAAGCAGGTTAGTTTATTGAAATCAAGGCCCTTTAGATCAAGGTGGAGACGTAGAAAGGCTTAAATTATTTTAATCGACAGGGACACTCATGATTGGTGAGAAAGGAGCAGACATGATACACAAATACTGGAAATCCCGTAGTACAAAACAAAATTAAAATTCAAAAGGCGACTTTACCCTGATCTTTGGAAAAATATGTTAAGGCCAGCATCCAGGACTTTTAATCAAGCTTTAAAATTTTTATGTTGCATGCTAAGATTGCGCCTAGGTATTTGGAGGACTCAACTCAAGGTGGAAAAGTAAATACCAAGTATTTTCCTAAAGATTTTTTTGGATTTTTTCCAACGTCACCCAGTAGTTTGGTTTACTGGCTCCAAAGGTGGAATCAGATTTTCTTTGATTGCGTCGTCATAGGAGGGTGGAGCAAATGCTCCGTAGGATGGAGCAGTTATTGAGGACACCATGGCTGCCCTTGACGCGTGCGCGTGTCTTCTGGCTCTTCCTTGAAGATGGACTGTGATGAGTCCGAGTGTATAGTTATGGAGGAGTTGTTTGAAAATACAGAGGACGAAGGCGATACTTGCTAACGCTGGAGCAAAGTTGTAGAAGTAGAGGAAAAATATTACTTCAGGGAAGATGAGAAACAAGGAGACATTGTAGCCTTTGATCCAGTTCCCATACGTCATAATTTGATTGCTCAGTCGCCTCTAAAATAATAATTTGAATTTAAAAAATTTACGGTACATTAATTCCCTAATTATATTTAATTTTACTTCGTGAATTGCTGCAATCAACAAGCCTGACAGGAGTAGCTGGAGACCGTAACTTCCAAATATGAAAATCCAGAAGAGGATAGCAACTGAAAGAAGCAAGCTTAGCTTCTAATTTCAGGATTTTGAATTTTTTAAACACTTACATGGAAGTAGGTTGACTACGCCTATTGGCAGGATCCTGAGCATTGCCAATGAAATTATGAAAATCAGCACCCCAAGTAGCTTGATCGACATTTTAAAAATTAAACATTGCTAGCTGTAGATGGCAAATAATATATATGTCGAATTTTTTTTCCATAGCTTACTGAGTTAGTAACTGCAATAGACCAGCTTCTGAATTTGAAATTAGAGTATTCAGAAGAATAACCTTCCAGTCCTTCCTCCATATTCTTTCGGTGAAGCTTAGTTTTCCTCTCCTTGAGCTTGAAAGAAAGAATTGCAAAGAAACAGGTCATGCATTCTGATTTCCTCGTATAAAACTCAATTGTTGTCAAACAGGGTCTACTTAGGACAAGAATCCTCTCTGTATACCATTCAAGAAGGCACAGAGAAGTTCTTCCACCCCCGGAAGCGACTTTAGACTCTGGGTATTCTCTGAGCACGAAAAAGCATTTTTCCTAGCAAAACCTAACATCATCATCATCATGAGAAGCTATGGAGAGTTGTTGCTTTCGTGCTCAGGCGAAACCACAGAGTCTAAATTGGCCCCCCGGAAACGGTCTAATGAGAAACCAGAATCATTAATACGACCAATTATTTTTTTAAGCACCTTTTGTAAATACCAACGTTCGGCTGCTCACTGTTCATTGGAGATGAGCTTACAAAGGAAGGCAGGGATCTTGCAAAAAGATTCCAAGTTATTTCCGAATTCTCCAACTCGCCAGACTGGAGAAAATAATTTCTGGAATTTCCGATGGCCTACCGAGTAATTACACGAATAGCGCGTTAAGTTGCCGGTACGCATAATGAATGCGCGTAACGGAATCTGAATGACCCCTATCGATTTTGTTTTAAGTAACCGAGATATGGTCTGGACAAAAAAGTATTTTCAGCTGGATTAAGCATTATTTCCCAGAAAAAGCACTGGGATCTAGCAGTACAATAGAGGTATTCCTTCGAGTATCCGAGATATGTTCCTGGAAAAGCAAAATTTAAAAACCAAAAAAAAGAAGCAAAAAAGCACAAAAAAAGGTCACTTGCAAAATTAACAGCTCAACATTTTATAAAAAGCGTTGGAAGCGTAAAAAATGGGGGAAAAGGGAAATCATTCAAACTCTTGTCCAGAGACTAGCTTTTTAGTACCCAAAAGGGTGACAGGTGGAAATCCCCTAAGTCAGAATCCCTTACGTGAAAATCCCTTCTAAAAATTATATGTTCAGAGAAAACGTAAGGTTATCAGGTTGATTTTTTATTTGATTTTTGGGGAATTTCGCGAAAGAGGACCACATAGAGGTGATTTTTACACACAGATTTTCGAATGGAACCCCAAGCCCCTGACAAAAAAGTCCTTCCCACAAACCTCCATTGAAAACTCGTTTACCACAAACTCCCAGACAAAAGAGAGCCTCCGATTCTATACAATGTGTTCATATTTTGTGATCAATGCAAGTTGGCTCCCCAACCCCTTATGACTCAAGACATGCCTACTTAGAGAGCCAACTTGCATTGATCACAAAATATGAACACATTGTGTAGAATCGGAGGCTCCCTAAAGACAAAGTCAGACAAAGAAATCATTTCCGTAAGCTCTCAGCCAAAAAGACCTTACCAGAAGCCACGAGATTTTAGTTCCCATTAGCCAGCAAAACAGTGTCTTTTTTACCGAGGGGATGCCATGAGTTGAAATGATTATAGAAGGAAATGATTCGCACTCTGGAATTATTTGTAAAAAAGGCGAAAATGCTTCTTGAGGGGCAGCAGGTCGTCCAAAACAAAGTGATAAGGAGCGTGGAAAAGCCGGCTTTTGAATCATGTGAGAGTTGGGAAACAGAAAGTGGAATGAGTAAAACTTACTCACCCATGCCCATGTGTACCAGTTAGCAGAAAAGGCATCGGACCACTTGTGAAGGTAATCGACAAGGCTGGCTTAATAATTAATCCTCCTTTGACATTTTTAATTAATCTGAAAACGTTTCAGGATCATCACCACTTGATTTTTAATGGTGCAAGCTTACCTGAAGCGATAAAAGGAGGACGGCCGATTTTGCTATAATGAATCTCCCCCGTTAGTGGTTTCTGGAAATCTGTACGTAGCATTTCTATAGCATATCCTAAAACTTTTTCAACAGTCTCGAAATTCATTTTCTTTTGACCTTTAGAGGTCACCAAAGGTCAATAAACTAACCTCACCGAACTGGTTAAATGATACGTCAGTCGAAAGGGCTTAACGTCCAGATTCTGAAAATGTACTGAAGTTGACATTTTAATGTACAACATGGCCGCTAGAAGTTACCAAACCCGCTCAACGTTAAATGACCTCTGGTGGCCATGTACATTAAAAAGGTGTAGTACATTTTTAGAATCAGGACATCAAGCCCCTTTGATCGACGTATTGCTTGACCGATCAGTGAGGCCGACTGACCTTTGGTGACCTCCAAAATTCAAGGGAAAGCGAATTTTAAATTTCATTTGTGAAGTTGTAAGGCATGGTTTGCTGTACCATAATATACGAATTATCAGAAAAATTTAAAGGGGGCATTCTTCAAGCAAAATTATAGCCGTCCTTTTTTTTGCCCACCTTGTTGAGTGTCAAAGAGGATGTTCACGAATTCCGTAAACTTTTCAGTCACACAACAACCACAAGGACTTCCAGAATTTTGTTTTGCGAAATGCGAGGAGGTACTCTGCTGTCTCTCGTGTCCACTTCCACGTTGCGTTGTTTTAATTCTTGTGTCCATTCCTCTAGAGTTTGGTCAAGAGCGATTCCGATCCTTCGGTCAGGGTACTCCAAGGCATCAAAGTTCACATCCGTGTCAGCAGTCATTCTAGGAAGAGCCATGTCAACAATAAGCATTGAAGAAAGAGGGTCTCTCAATTCCCTGGAATATCGCATTTATTATCGTAAGTAAGATAATCGATTATATACTTCTTCACTTCTATTGATTTCCTGTCTGTATTCTTGTTCTTATTATAACCAGGGGATTCTAATGGTCCGATTTCACCGTTTCATGATATTCCGCTACGCGTGGCAGGGAAGGACAATGTGTTCAACATGGTTGTCGAAGTTCCTAGGTGGACGAATGCAAAAATGGAGGTAAAAATAAACTACAAGCTTGTTTTGCGTAAGCATATCAATGTTACCCTGTTTTTGGTTCATATAGATTGCAACCAAAGAACCTTTAAACCCAATTAAGCAGGATATCAAGAAGGAGAAACTTCGTTATGTAGCCAATTGCTTCCCGCATCACGGTTACATTTGGAACTACGGTGCTCTCCCACAGACTTGGGAAAATCCAAATGCTACAGACGCTGCTACGAAATGTAAAGGAGATAACGATCCCATTGATGTCTGTGAAATAGGGGCCAAGGTAATGTTACTGGCAACTGGGATTATTTTCACGTGCGAGCACATATTTACGTACATGCATATGTAAAATAATTTATTTCTACCCACAGGTACACAGGAGAGGGGCTGTTATTCAGGTGAAGGTCCTTGGTGTCTTCGGGCTCATTGATGAAGGTAAATTCAAGGCAGCAGTATTGAAGGTATAGCAGTTTATTGGCTCCATAATTTCCAGTTTGTCCTTTGAATTACAGGTGAAACTGACTGGAAAATCATGGCAATTGATGTGACGGATCCATTGGCAGAGAAACTGAAAGGTATGCTCAGTCAGCTGGTCCATTGAATAAATGTCTGGTACCCAAGTACAATAGAACCAATTTGCTAATGAATTTACAGATATTGAAGATATTGAGAAGCTCATGCCTGGATATTTGAGGGCCACTGTTGAATGGTTCCGTATCTACAAAATCCCAGACGGTAAACCCGAGAATCAATTTGCATTCAACGGTGAGCCAAAGAATGCTGCCTACGCCCTCAAACTTATCGAGGAGACGAACAAGTACTGGGCTGGACTCTCCAACGGAGAAATAGGCAATGATGGAGATCTGGCTCTGTAAGTTGTCTGCATTTAAAAATTCCCAAAGAATTTATTATCTGCAAAATCTTAACCTGTTATTTTCTCAGTCAACGGGTGACGGATCCAAACTCTTCATTTGCAATCAGTGCTGGAGATGCTGAGGCAATTGTTAATGAGAATCCACCACCAGGTGAACCACTTCCAGTGGACCCTTACGGTAAGCCAATTCACTTCCAATGCATACCCGCAGAATATTTCTAATTTGGTATTTTTTCAACAGTGAACAAGTGGCATTACGTGACAGTGAACCCCCTTCCACAGTGATCATCCATTCCAGTCCATCCAGCTTGAGCTTCTTTACCATTTAAGCACAATAGAGTTCAAAGCTAGAAATACTGAAGGGCCAAGTTTAGCTGGAGACGAGAAGAAGAAATTAATTTTTCGGGTAGTAATTTTCTGGAAGAATTTTATTCTCCAATAAATTTACTCACTGAACTCATCAGAAACATACTGGAACCGATCCGCTAGTTATTTTGTTTGCTTCCAGTAGTGTTTAACTTCCGGTGGTCCTTCCTCCTTCCAGGGAATCAAACTTCATTAGACGCTCCTGGTCTTCATGCTGCTGGCTACTGCTAATATTGCTGAGAGGAAATGAAAAGTTGTCTATGGCATCTGTTGCTCTGCACATGCTCACCTTTATTTTTCCAGCCTCGCCGTCGTCTCCTTTCTTTTCTCTCTCCAGTTTTCTCTTGTCAAGTGAAAGCAGCAGTGAAAATTTCCGGCTGAAACTGGGTGTAAGTGACAATAGGAGTAAATTAATAGTTGTTCACACTGGGGAATTCCCCGACAAAGTATACTCATGGGGAAGAAGAACTCAAAATTAAAGCAGGACACAATTACACGGCTCACGACGGACACTTATTGTAAGTCAATTCCAATTTATAAGTTTTCAAGAAGAGAAAAAAAAGTTATAACCCTAGAATCTTTGCTAATGAGCTCGGCTTTAGCAAGCGTTGCTAATGCCTGCTCAAATTCGAAGCTTGCATAGGTTTTCCAGGATCCGAAATTTCAGCAGTGAGGATTTGCTACATCTAATATTTTATTTTTGTATTTTGCTTACGCTCTGAAGTTACTGAAAAAGAAATACGGCAATGGTAAGAAATTTTCTTCATTTTCATAAATTTTAGCTGAAAAGTATGCCCAGACGAAGAAGGAGTAGAATGAAGATCCTATCATTTTATCTTGGCGTCTAGTGTCCAAAAAAAAAGTTGTGGGAGATTGGTGAACCCCTGATCTGACCGCGTTACAGAAACTCCCTGTTTTGTATTTTCTCAATTTTAATGACGTGAAGTATGATCTAAAATTTTCAGAAATTATGAAATATTTTCTAGAGTTATTAAATTACAAAAATTTAAGATTACTCCCACAAATTTTAAAGCCTCGGTAGATTGGAAAGCTAATGGGATGACTCGAAACTCACCCAAAGTTTTAGAATTCAAACATTATTCTTAGGAGATTCGTCAGTGTGATATGCTTCAAATTCAATCTAACCATTAAATCTTAATTTCAGGCATAAAGGATTCCTAAAAGACTGTCCAAATGGTCAGCTCACTGAACAGGTACGACTGACCAGAGTAATTTTCCAGAGCTTTTAGCTTTTACTTTTTTTTTTTTTCGTTACAGGGTTTTATAAAGATCTACAAGCAGTTTTTCCCACAAGGAGATCCATCGAAGTTTGCCTCACTCGTATTCCGTGTCTTCGACGAGAATAATGTAAGTAGACGAGGAAAGAGGGTGAAAGTGGAAACCCTTTCACGTTGAGTGAATGTTTCTGAGTGAAAGCGTGATGGATGATTGGTTTCTAGAAAAAATCTAAGGGTGAGAATTTTTATTTGGGGATAGAGTAATAGCAGTTTTATCTTTTTATAATCTGTACCTTCTGCTGCTCACTTTCTTCAAGTGGGAACTACTATACCTGATTGAACTTTGTAATAATGATGATGATGAGTGGAATTTATTGAGTGAAAGATTGAAAGAGAGGGAGAAAGTTAGAGGCCAGACGCCTCGACTAAAATCCCACAAGACTCGCAAAGCCTTAATTCTTCCTTCTATTGTTTCCAGGATGGTTCCATAGAATTTGAAGAATTCATTCGAGCTCTATCAATAACGTCAAGGGGGAACTTGGATGAGAAGCTTCATTGTAAGTGTCCTCTCACATCAATTTCACTACAGGGAGAAAATCAATATCTCGAGATGAGAATCAGGCAGGAAATCCTTCCCTTTCCTCATTTTCTCTAAAATACCGGAATTCGCCTCCTGGTCCATTTACTAACGGTCTCCATTTAGTCATAATGGAAATTCTTACCAAAAAATTCTAGTCAATTTTAGAGTATGGGGTAATATAAAAAGTTTTCAGGGATATTCGTACATGCATTGGGTTTGCAGGCTGAGCTCGAGATGCCGTAGCTATTTCTAAAGGAGACTTTCACCTGCCTGTTGCTAAATTACCATTTCCCTGGTTTTCAAGCCAAGTTTTTTTATTATATCGTGCTCGTGAATAAAATTCGAAAGAATTACGCAGGAATTTCTAGATTCCGCCTCCTCCATCCCCCCCTTATTTAGAAAAAGTGGGCGTTCAACATTTTGTTCTTTTTTTTCAGGGGCCTTCCGCCTCTACGACGTCGATAATGATGGATTCATTACGAGGGACGAGATGTACAACATTGTTGAAGCCATCCATGAAATGGTCGTAAGTGGACTGACTCAGTTCGTCCTCTCGTCCTCCACCACTACTTCAAAACCACTATCTCCTCAGGAACCAATCCGTCTTCCTTCCTTTCTTTTCTTCCTTTCTCCAGAATTCTATTTATATTTTATTTACATTTTGTATTACTTGTGTGGGTGGATTGAGTTGAGGGCAGTGTTCCGTGTCAAAGCCTCATGTAATCACCCTAATGCAATCGTCAGGTCACTCTCTCTTTTCGATTATTCTCATTTTCTCGGGAAAGAAATTTGGAGAAAGTGAAAACTCAATTTACTATTGGTCAACTTAATCTCCCGGGATTCTGGAGGTGCAGCTTGTTTTTGATGTGGAGTGTTAGAGGCTGAGCTGAAAGACTTTTCTTAAGTTTTTCGTGAGATAAGACTCTTTTCTGCTGAATAGCACCCATTCTCACCCTAATGCAATCGTCAGGTCACTCTCTCTTTTCGATTATTCTCATTTTCTCGGGAAAGAAATTTGGAGAAAGTGAAAACTCAATTTACTATTGGTCAACTTACTGTCAACTCCAACTAATTTCTGGGCAGTTGGAAAATAGCTAAAGAATTCTCAACGGAAATCATTGTACTTCGTCGGTTAAACGAAATTGATAGAATTCCTGATAGAAAAGCTTTTCTCCGTTTTCTCCCGGGATTCTGGAGGTGCAGCTTGTTTTTGATGTGGAGTGTTAGAGGCTGAGCTGAAAGACTTTTCTTAAGTTTTTCGTGAGATAAGACTCTTTTCTGCTGAATAGCACCCATTCTATTACTATTTTTTTCTTCTTCTTCCACTTCAGACTGGCATATAAGTAAGGAAACCCAATTCTCGTATTTTAAAAGACAATGGGAATTTTTAGAGAGGATTTTGATCTTTCTCTTTGGCAAAAAAACCGTTGGGGAATTCCGGTGACAACAAATGCCTCCGCCTCTGCTCTGAATAATATTTTTCAGGTTTTAAATCTTTTTAATTCCTTCCTACACATTTCTGAAATGGAAAGCCTCGTCTTATTCTCTTGTAGAAAACAGATGGGCGTATTTCCTACTCCCCCCTCCCTCAAAAAAGAAAAAGAAAAAAGGAAGGAGACATTTGTTTCGTGGTTCCTGGAGCAGCAAGCAGCGTTCCATTAAAGAACGCTTTCTATAAGAACAAAAGAAATCAGAAAGGCGACGGCTGTGCGCCAAATAGTCTGAAATTTCCCCCCCCCCCCCCTGATAAATTGAACGAGTTCCAGTAATTTTGTCAATGGAAGATTTTTTTCAAAAAAATTTTTAGGATTAAATCTTTCAAAACTTTTTTAATTTTACGCCAATTTTTTACGAAAGCTATGCCGCAGAAAAACAATTCTCTAGCAAAATTTTGTTCTTGCTTTAAGCATAATTTTTCAACGAAATTGTTTAGCGAATTCTTGCGATTTAGCCAAATGTTTTGACGAGAATATTTCCGCGGATAATTTTTATGATTTTCAACAAAATTCTTTCACAAAAAACATTTTAACAAAAATTTTCAATAAATTGTAAAACTTACATTGCTTAACGATATGCGTTTTCAAGACTACACCAAGAACAAAATTAATAAAGTTTTTTAACCAGAATTTTTCAGCGAAAATCCAACCTTAAAAGCGGCTATTTTTTTCAGACATTCTTGGTCTCAAATGCGAATGTGGATTCAATTCTGGTTTTGACCAGTATTGAATTCCCATGTACCGGTTCCATAAGAATGAAACCCCTTAAGATTATTACTTTCTTTTTCCCACTGTCCAGATAAAAGATAGCCGGTCGTGTCGTGTTTTCACACTTTTTTTTTAGTGAAAGTGTGAGAGTGAATAGAAAAAGTACAAATTGGTGGATTGAGTGAGGAAATGGAAGCAAGGCAAAACTTTCCTCAGTGGAAAAGTTCGTAAAACACTTTTTGCATTAGAAAAAACAGAAGCCGCTATCATTTCCTTCTTGGATTTTTTTTCTTCCCTCCGTCTGCTCCCTAAAACAACCAACCGGAAGAAGGAACCAAAGTGAAAGTAAACAGAAGGAGAAAATTTTGAGTCAATAAGAATGAGAGTATCGACTACAATTTTCACATCCACCACTACACACCCTATTTATAGAGTGGAACTGAAAGAGATAAAGAAGGGGGGAGGGGGTTAAGCGAAGTGAAAATTGATAGTCAGGTCATGTAGTCCTAAAAATTTAATGAGAATTTAGATGAGACGTCTTAACCAATCACCCCCTCCCTACTTTACTCATTTACACTTTTCATTTCAAGAAATGGGAATTGCAGCTTGTTCGTACTAGTAAAACAAAGGAGAGTGAAAGTAAGTGGTATTTTTATGAAACCCTAGGGACAGCAACCAGTAGCAGATGATGAAAACACGCCACAGAAGAGAGTAGACAAAATATTTAATCAAATGGATAAAAATAATGACAACAGGCTCACATTGGACGAATTTAGAGAAGGAAGTAAAGCAGACCCGAGAATCGTCCAGGTAAGTTTTTATCTTCTTTTGTCTTTGCAGCAGTAGGAAAGTTTGGCTCTTTTCAGTCCACCCAGTGCTTAAAAACTTTTGGAGAAAGTTCCAGAAAATTGATTTACGACTTACGGCTTTTTGACACCTTAAATTTAAAATTATTGCAGTTGGAAAAGAACTGTAGTAGAAAATTGGAATCTAATAGCATTTTCTTCCAAAATGCTTTAGCTCCTAGTTAGAAAAAAAACATGGTTCTGAAAATTCATAGAAGCAAGTACGTACTGCTTTGCCAAGGATTCTGAATGCCAGCAATTCAGTGATAACAGAAATGAATATTTGGCTGCATGAATAATTTCGGTTATTATTCGCAAAGCTATGGAAAATTTGTTCTTTTTTTTGGCAACATTTACCAGCGAGGAAATTTTCCATGAAAATTAAATTCGGAAATTAGAGATTCCCCTTAGGAGGATCCTTCAAATATAAAAAAGTTTGTCTCCATTTTTTGCCTTGTTCAAACGAGTGTAATTTTTTAAATTACATATAAAAGGAGGGCTGACTAAATTATTTGATCCGTGGCTGAATATTTCCCCTAAAGTTTTCTTTGTTTTTTTTTTTCAGGCGCTGTCTCTAGGTGGTGATTAGCGATTTGAACAAAAGAAAATCAATTTCTACACCAAGAAAGGACAGAATCCAAGACTCAACTATACTAATACAAAGTTATAATTTAATTGCGGTGATGCGGTGGCGGTGGGTGTGTGGGGATGATGAAGGCAGTGGTGGTGAAAGTGAGAAGTGAAAGTGAAGGAGCGGACGGCCTATAACTTATTTAAAAAAAAATATAATCAATTCTCTCCATTACTTCTAACATTAAATTGCCTTCATCTTATTTTACTTTCCCACTCAGCTACTTTACGTCTAATGTAACTTCCTAACAAAGCTACTACAAGAAAATCCCAAAACTAAATCAATCAAGCTGGAGAGGAAATGACTAGTACGGGCTCATTGGTCACTGTCAGCATGACAAATGGATATCAAGCCAAGTGTAAGTTTTCTCAAGTTCTCTTCTCAAATTCCCTTCCTGCCTTTTTCCCTTCTTCGAGATTTTATCTAAAATTAAGAAGGAAAACCTGCATTCTTTGGTGGAAAATTAACTTAAAGGAAAGTTTGGATACTTTTTAATGGGAGATGGATTTAAAATGGGTGAAAAAGGCTTAGATATTCAAAATCCTGCATATACAGCTTTGATTTGGGGTTTAGAGAATTTTCTATTCACTTTTTTCTTCCTATCGATCCATTACATTGGGAATTGAGGTTAAGAGATAGGTAGAAAAAAATTTTGGAGAAAAGTCTGCAGAGAAAGAAAGTTTGGATTTCATTCATTTGGATTCATTATTCAAAAAAAAAAATAATCTGAAGTTTCTGAATTTCCGATGACCTAGTTTTTTTTTGTTAATCGGCCAATTAATCATCCTAATTTTTGAGTTTGAAGTTAAATCTAGCAATTTAAAATCTTCTTTTTTTTGAGGACGTAAAGTTTTGGGGGTATTTTTGAATGAGCTCACCTCGCATTCGGTTTTATTTTATGATAATGGTGAGAAGGAGCGGTGGAGTAGAATGGAAGGCGTTGCGTAAAATTCGGACGACTGGAAGGGAATAGCTGGAGAAAAACTGAGTAAAGTAAAATGTCAAATTGAGTTGAAAAAATTGGACATGCATGATTAAGATTAAGATACGACGTTCTTCCTCGTCAGCTCCAATTTCAGCTCATTTAAATTCAGCTCCCTTGCTCCCATTTTCACCATTTCAGAGCATTCTTCTCCTCCTTCTGCATTTCTCACATTTATTAATATTTTTTGTCCTGAAAAATAGTGAACTAACTTTCTCCCGAATCCTTCCGCATCAATTTCTACGCACGAGGGAATGAAAGGTTGAATTACTTGGAAAAAAATATTGGGCCGAATATTTTCACTCTCCAAGCTTTACATTTCGAGAAGCAAAAAAATTACTATGAAAAATTAAAAGACTCTCAATTAACTTTCCAATAATTCTCCAATCAGCTAATTCCTATTTTTCCTCCCCAACATAAACATTTTAGTATTGATTTCTCCATTTTTAATTCTAACCGCTCTTCAAAAAAAAGTCCTCCCAGCGAACGGAAAAAAATTGAACAGAGAAACTTTTTTTTTCAAAGTTACGAAAAACTGGGTCTCAGGAATCAAAACTTTTTCTCGCTCTTTTCTTTTTGAACAAAGGAGAAAACAAGAGTTGCCCCTGCACCAAGAGTTCCAAAAGTTCAAATCATGCTGGTGCAGTACTAAAACCTTCATGGCATTATTAGACTTATGAGATGGGACAAAGCTATCACTATTTTCTAATCTTATTTAGCAAAATCCCAATTAGTCAAAGTGCTTTTCCTGCCCAAAAGTTTTCATAATAAAATCTAGAAGTCGAGGGACGTACTGCTCGTCCTCTTCAATTTCTTGCTTTCTCTTCATCCCTTTAGCTTCCCTGCTCACATCACTAGATTTTGGCTTTCTGGCCTAATTATTATTGTATACTCTATTAAACTATATGAAGCAAAACGGGGATTGTAAAATTACTGGTCTCCCCCACGCTAAAATTGCATTTGATTTGAAAATTCCGGAATCTGATATATACTTTACGAATTTGTCTTCCGAGATTGTGAAAAGAGCATTAAATAATTAATTAATTAATAATTAATAATTAATAATAATTATTAATAATAATAATAATTAATAATTAATTAGAGAATTAAATAACCAAAACAATTAGAGTCAGAGCAACGAAGGCGAAATACGGAATTTGTTAAAGCACTATGAACGCGCGTGACGCACTTAAAGACACGCTAGCCTAGCCATTAAAATGCATGTAACGTATTCAATCGCACGTGACCCGGACATCGAAAATGTCTTTTCGGTTGCATTAATAAACTGTTCCATATGAAAATCTCTGAAACAAAAATTCCATCTACAAAAGCCTAACTGAGAAAATTCCAGCTGATAAGTGAAAATCCCAACTACGAAAATCCCAACTGATAAAATCATCTGACAAATTTCCAACTACGAAAATCCCAACTGGAAAAATCCCAGCTATGAGAAAATCCCAACTATATGTGAAATCCTCTCAGAGAATTAAAAATTTGCTGGAGCAGTTGAGCTAGACGTACCAGACGTCCCCATATTTACTAGTAACATCATTTTCGTCTTTGCATAGTATGACAAGAATCCATTAAATTGCACCAACCAAAAGTTCCAAAACACTATTCCTTAAATCACAGGCGTACCCATTTGGTGTGTCAGGGAGAATTTAAACCAGTCTCACGTAAAGACCCGTCGAGAAGTATGTGCAGATTTTGATTCCAGATTTTCAAATCCTGATGGAGGAGCCCAAAATTTATGACCCAAGAGCCTTGCCAGAAGGTTTGAAGGCGGGAAAAATCTGCAGAGACTTCTCGACCGATCTTTAGTTGGGATTTTCGTAGTAGGGATTTTCTCATAGTTGAGATTTTTATAGTTTGGATTTGAACATATGGGATTTTTGTATTTGGAATTTGGAGTCGGTTGCATCTGAAAATTCCCTATGTGAAAATCTCCTGATGAGTCAAAATCCCCTATGGGGAAATCTCCTATGTGAAAATCCGCTATGTGAAAATCTCCTCTCAACCTAAAAACAATGAGGAGATCTTCACTTCACAGAGGGGATTGCCCCCATAAGGAATTTCACAGAAGAGACTTTCTCTTTATCACCCTGGAGTGTAACAGTAAAAATCTCAAATCGATGTTCAAAGTTTACAAAAAAAGGTGAGAATGCTCTACAGCCAGAAGGGATTGAGTATATGAACGAAGCGAAAAAACAAAATTTTAAAAGAAATCTTGTCCAGAGTCTACCGCTCAGAGAAATGATCCGGCATGCCGATGCAGCACCAATCATGAACATTTCTCCCGTAAATGTGTAATGTGTCTACTTTTATAGCATTCGGCTAAAAAAATGCGTTACGTCCAGTTTTCTGACAGACACCCCAAGGTGCTTAGTACACTTACCGCCTTCGTCGGTGTCATGAATTAAAAATGATACGAGATACTCTATCCAGCGGAAGTAAGATGGTGATGGACATAGTATTCTGCAGAAAATGCAGCACATGACGTACTAGCTGGGTTAGAAGGGTCAAAAAGTTAAGGTTTTAGAAGATGGTCTCTGTTCCTGAGTCTCTGAATTTTATCTGCCTTCCTTGATCCTCCTAGACTGGAAAGTGGGTACTGCAGAGCTGTTGGTTGTGACAGAGTAATGGTGAAGTGAGTTTTAGTATTCAATGGCTGTTGCTTTGCCTCCTCTGCAATGCCGTGACTCTGCCCGTATTAGTACACTCGCAATGTTTTTGACTTGAGAATTTATGGTTTGTATCAAGTTGGAGTAGTAGCAGCTAGCAGGAAGCCGAATAAAATTCAGGAGCCTCTCACTTCTTGAGCTGAGTGAAGAAATGAGAAAGTCATCAGGAGACACTGCAGACTCTGAATTTTCTTCCATCATGAAGCCAGGGAAGACTACCAGACTTTCACTACTTTCTCCACAGAATCCAAATTAGCTCAAAAACCAGCATCGTTCCCTAACTTGTTCAATTTAACATGGTGGGAAGGCTGGAAGGTAAAATTGAGGAGAAAGCGTATCATACAAGGAAATGAAAAGGAGAAAATAGTGAAAGAGCATCCACAATTTTAATGAGAAAACTTTTTTTTTAAAGGGAAATCTAGAACGAAAATTATCCTACCATAATTTTCTAGTTCAATTAAAATCTACAAAACCAAATCCCCATGTTTTTTAAAATATGGTTTTAACAATACATCTTTCTTTTGCAGGAATACGATCTTCCGGAAGAATGAAGCTGAGGTGCTGGGGTAAGCAGAAGAGAAATTTGAGCTGTACACAGTCCCTTTGAAGTTGGATGATCTGGATGGGCGGAAGGAATTACTACGATTATTAGAAGGATAGGAAAACCCAATGGGAATTAGTATCGTTATTTTACTCGTTATCTCCTTTGGTGGTGCTATTACTCTATACACTACTAGTCTTACAGCCTCACTTTTCCTTTATTCCTGGAATTCCTAAAGGAAAGTTCAGGAAAAAGTTTTGTCTTCTCAGAATTTAATTTTCAAAAAATAACGTATCGCTAAGGTATGTATATTTGAAAAATTCCTAAATTTTAATAATTTTTATTTCTACTCTTTGGATTAATATTAATTAATATCTCTTCCTGCCCCGTCTCTTACTCTCCCCGCCATGAATAAACAACGAAGAAAGAGAAAGTCTAATTAAAATTAATTAATCTCAAACGCAGCGACTTTACTCTTTGAAGATCTGGGGGCTGTTTGTCACCGTCACAAATAAAAAAAAATTAAGCTTGACGTCAGATGCCCCAAAAATTAATTACCTTGAATCTCTGTTTATAATTTTCCTAATAAAAAATTAAAGTAGCCATTCATTATACTCAAAAAATTATTTTAAGTTTTTCTGGACTCTACAACTCAAAACGGAATATATTGCCAAATGCGGAGCGGGGTTTGATTGATGGTGGCCAGTATGTATAATTGGACGTAATTGGCAAAGAAAAATGTGGTCGTGCTGTAGACATGCTGAAATTCTTCCAGTTTTATATCCACCCTTGTCTTAGATAAGGAATGGAGATTGTAACTAATGACCATTATAAATAGTAATTATAGCTTGAAGTAGAGCGTAAACAGCTTTTTCCTCTCGCCTTCGTGCTCATGGTCACAATGGCCCTATATCCTTTGCTCTATCTGAATTTAACGAGGTTTTCATCAATTCAAACAGAAGCTTGGGAGGAACTAAAATATTTATGGACTTGATCTAAAAATCTGGACCGGAAGGAAGGAAAATAGTAAAATGTCGTCAGATGGGATTTCCTTAGGTGTTTTCCAGAAAAATAGAGTCAGTATAGTATAACGTGAACCGTATATAAACTCCTCTCGACAGGACTTAAGAATGGAAGCTTTAGATTTTGGATAAGAAAAAATTTAGTTCGTCCACTAGCTGCACCACATAAATCCAGTACTGAATTTTATATTGACTCGGTGGGACACTTTTCTTTGCATGTTTACAAGTACTTTTTATTTTTCTTTCTCCACTTCCCCGGTTTTCTTATTTTTCTCGAAAAGTAAGCGAAATGGAAATGACCATAGTAAAAATCAGGAGTGTAAATAAATATTTAAACGAAGGAGGAGGAATTGCCTGATAAAAGTGTACATAAATCTGACAGAAATCTGGTTTAAAAATCTCGTGACACTTCCAACTTTGTTGTTCCACAAGCAAAAAGCTCTTGGATTTAACTGAAGAAAATATTCTTTTTTCAGGTCTTATAGAAAGCGTACAATAATGGATGGATTCCTTACCTACCACCGATTATAATTATTTTTGAGGCTGGAATGAACTATAGTTTGAAATCATAGAGCTGTAAGCCAAGCTTAGTTTTTCATAAACTAGCTCCTGAATTAAAATGCCGTGGAGAAAAACACAGCCTCTGCAAAGTTAAACTTTCTCTAGTATATACTGTGAAAAGTCGAATATTTAATTCAATTATTTCGGAATTATTTTTTTCTTGCTTGACTACAATAGCCTTTGAGGGAATTTAAAGTCATGGAAAATTTAATTTTCCAGTTGAATGTCTTACTTTTGAAGTGTTGATTTCATTAAGAGTGAAAATTGCGAAGCTGTACCTGTACACGGGGAGAAAGTGGAGAAGAGTGAAAGTTAGACCTTGATAGAATTAGCCTCTACTTCGATTTCTGCCCCTTTTACACGGGCTGGGGTAGAAAAATGCTATTATAAGTGAGGGAGAAAAGGTCAGAGCGTTTTCTGCTCACTCAGTCTCAGCTCGAGCCTAGATTAAGTCACGCTGACCTTTGGATTTTCTACGTTGGCAGGAGAATATTATTGACATTTCAGTTTTCTTGTAAAAAAGTAGAATTTTTTTTTTTAATCTTCTGCACTAATTTTTTCTCCCATGGTTTTTTCACACCCCAATAAACAGTATCATGAACTTTTATTAATTTTTCAAACCAAAATTCTGTAGGTCGCCAATAATCTATAATTTTTATGAAGCCGAAAGGGCTTTTTTCTTTTTTTCTCCAAATACAACTGTGAAAATGATGTAGCTGGGATGTTACAGGAACATATGTATAACCTGGTCATGACACTGTTGAAGACGGCAACGGTATTGGTACAACTGTAAAATTATCAGGTTAGGTTAAGTGACTTATTGATTTCATGACATGAGAGGAGAATTCAACTATAGCTCACCAAATCAGAATCCTTTCGGCTGGACATGGAGGTGCTCACTCGGTATTTAAGCACGCTAAGGCGCTTGATTTTCTTCGAGGAAGATAAATAGGCGATCAGTCTTAGTATACCGAGGTTGTTTGAAGCATACAGCACTGTCAAGGTCTCCAACTCTGAAATAGGAGAGCAAAAAGCATTTAAAAAAAAATTAGAAATAAAGTGGGAGAATATTGATCCACCTTTCATGTTAGCAAAAGATGGGACTGCAGGATCGTTCTCCAGAACCGCAACCTCTGGAAGCGGAGCATGTAACCAGCCGTTTTGCTTTTCTGGAAGCATAGCCTCACCTCCACTGAGAATTGGCCAAACCTCAGGTAGCGCAAGTTTAATCCCAAGAGCAAGGTGCTTCAACTGTGTCATCTCTGTAAAGATGAGTTGAAGGTCGTCAGCCTGAGTGACTGATTCCAGGTCAAGCTTTTCAATATTTGGAAAACGAGGAATTAAGACACGAATTGACGCCGAGTAATCCTTAAAAGTGAGGCTTTTGACGCTAAAGAACGGGAGATGAGATTCGAACAAAGACCCTGGTCTGTGCATAGAGATTTCCATTGAATTGAGATTTGGAAAGTTCATTGGGTCCAAACTGGAAATGACAGCGGAGTCACCCACGATCGAAACTTTTCGTAGTTTCGGAAGATATGGGATCATGAACCGGTGATGCCCGGCACCTGGAGCGTTCCATACTTCGAAAATCGCTGTCTCGAGGGTCTCCGAAAGAGTTGAGATCCATTGGCTTGTCAATTTCAACACCTCTGCACTTTCAGGACTCCAATAATTTTCACAGCTAATACGTAGACGGAGGTCTGATTGTGTTACTCTGGGAGGTGAATTCACAAGGCATTGGAGGAGTTCCTTTGACTCTAGGTATACTTCAAAATTCTCAAAAGTAAGGCATGGGACGTGTAGAACTTTCTTGACATTTGAAAAAATCACTGACTGCGGTGTTCTGCGGCGATAAGTATCTGCATCAGCGGCTGGATCACTCAGATCCAGTTTAACTTTTTGTAGGTTTGGAGCCACGGCAACGAGTCCATCCAGTAAGCTTACTTCGGCCGAGCTGATGTAGAGTCCATTAACTTCTTTCAGCTTGGGAAGTTGTGTTTCGAGTTTCAAGTTTTCGATGGTAGCTGCTTCATGGAAATCCAGGGATTCAAGGTTTGGAGATTTGTTGAGCAAGACCTCAAGCAGTTTTGTCCTCCGCCATCCGAATCGCTGGTTGATAGGAAGACTGTTCCTTGGGTCGAGCTCCCTCCCAAGTGTAATGCTATAATGCTTGGCATGAATTCCAAACTTTTCTGCAAAGAAAGCGATGCCGGATACCCAAAGCTTATCCTTCTGTAAACGTAAATAAAGCAATTTAATAGGACCCCCTCTTTGTCCTACGCCTTTCTTTATGTCACAACTTACCCCCATATCAAATTTGAATTTCGAGAAGGGAAATGCATCCTGAACACGACCTTCCATGAGTAAATAGAACTCAAAGATACCCTTGCCATTCTTCTCATTATACTTGTTGAACTGGATATATGGATGCAAGCTCTTCAGGTATTTGGAACAAACCATTTCATTCAAGCTTCTCCCGACTTCACGGCAGTTAAGCAAGCTACCGAGATCCATGTACTCCAGAACATGATCCTGCACCTATGGAACATACAATCAGCCGTCAACTATCGTCACCTATGAATGCAGCACTCTTCGTCCGCGGGTAACTTCTTTAAGATTAGATTGCATAAAACGATACATTTACTTACCTCATTTGGCAGACTTGGTTCTTCCATTCCAAGATCTTAGACTTATGGATCCAGATGTAGTGGGTTTCGATGAAGAAGTCCTTGAGCGCAGGAAGACAAGGAAGCGAACGATACGGGCGTCTTAGTGATAGTAATCAATGTATTATAATGCAATGTCGACAGATGAAAAAAATTGTAGCAAAACACGTTCGTTTTCGTTGGCGTGGTCGTGCTTGTTTTCCAGTTTGAATTCTTGCTGATTTTCCTGCCCTTTTCCTCATGTTGGGCATGCAGAAACTTGGCACGGTATAAGCGCAAGACGCTTATATGACTGTTGTGCTCAGTGTTCGACACCACAAGTAAACCACAACACAAGCTGTGTTGTGGTTGTGGAAAACCACAACCACAAGCGAGATTTTT
>JABASM010000411.1:0-23538 GCA_019776545.1 Brachystomella parvula
CCCCCCCCCCCCCCCCCCCCGCTCCCAAGCACATGAAGCCAGCGTCTGTAATATCTAAGGTGTTTTTGCTCAAAGCTAAACGACTTGTCGCCCCAATTCATCCCTCCCTATTCTGACAAAATTGAAATGACAGATTTAAATGGCTTGAAAGGAAATTTTTCATTAGATAAAATTTTGGATTTAAATCGGGGAAGAGGAGGTTTTATATACCTAGGTTTTTATGCCAAATAGTAATATTTTTTGGATCTTATCCATTTTTGATATTCTTTTTATACACATAATTTTTTCTTGAGATCTCTTCCTCTTCTAAAATTATCTTCCACCTTTCTGTTATTAAGGATTATGTGTGATAAATTTTATTTTATTTTCCCATGAGGCAGACGCCAAGCTACCGAAAAGGAGCACGGATTAAATTGTTATGAGTAAAGATGTACCACCGCTACCGCCCTTACATCTTCACCATGAAATCTCATTCGGATTCCGTCCGTGCAAAATGTCGTAAACTAAAAACAGGAATTGAAGATATCAACAACGTATCCTCAGATCCTCCGGCTTCTAATTCTTTCAACCGCAGATTATAAATCATAGGAAAGGAAAGAAGATAAGGTGAATTCGGATCATTTAACTCACCCCAGATCTTGGCCCGTCTAAAATTGGCAAATTCATGTTACTCAACAAAAATATCATTTAAAATTAACTTAGACCGGAGGAGTCCCACCAGAATCGGATCCTGACATTTTTTTTAGATCTAATAAAGCGCGCTGTTAGGCTTCCTTTTTGATCAGGCGTAAAATTCATCAAAAAATGATACTTTAATCTTTTCACGTCGAATTTTTAAGAGAAATCGCTGTAAATATACGTTAAGTGTATCACCAGGGTGAGTTTTTAGAACACCCGGGGAAGAAGCAAATTAGGTTTGACTCTTTTGTCCAAAACAGACCCACGAAGAAAAAGCTTAGCCGTAAGAACAAACCGCTGACAAATTTTACGAACAGCGGAAATCCTTACCAAAAGTATTGAATTCGATGAACATCCAGTAGAGTCTCGTAAATAATCCCGACTGTGGATTGAAAATCCGTCTTGGGCATTTGACGAATTGTTAGAACCGTGGAGGAGATCTTCCAAAATTTCAATGTACTCAATAGCGCTTCGTAGAATTTCAACTTTTGGAAGTCTTTGCTCTGGATTACTGCAAGTCCTCCTTTTCAGTTTCTCAAACGCTTCATTGACCTAAGTTTAAAAATTCTTAATTAGTTATTTTTGTATTTTTAGATTTTTATTTAAGCTTTTTTATTGAAGAAATTTTATGAACCTATGGAAATTCCTGGAAAATACTACTGACTGCTAAACTTTCGTATATTTTTACTTACCCTTCTCAAACGCCGCCTCTCTCTCAGAGTTGCCTGCTTTCTCCTGTCAATTGTCACTGTTTTCTTTTTACAAGCCTTACAAGCCCAAAGAAGGCATTTCCTAGGAGTGTGTTCGCTTAAATTTGAATTAGTTGAATTTGGGGCGAGGATATGGGGGACATGATCCTCTCCAGCTGAACTGGAGAGACCTGATACAGACTCATCATCATCATCCTGAAAAATATAAATAATATTAATAGCTGATTTTGATTTATGAGCTATTCCAATACTTAACTTCCATGGAATTGAATTTTTACACTAAGGAGTTTTACGGTGTGTCAAATTGGGTAATTAAAATCCCACCTCAGCCTCAGACAAAGTTGCAGCGTAATATTACATTGTTTCAGTTCACTCAATTGGAAATTAGACCCTACTTTTATGAGTTTCCTATTTAATTTCCAATTTTAACTGATGGAAATTTGATTTATGAAAATTGACGGATGCAAATGGCTTCCAATCGGCCTGCCATGCTACAAGATGCATTCCGATTTGAGTTTTTTTTTACCTCAGCTTTGTTTTTTTGGAATTTTGGAACTACTAAAATAATCAGCAAATTAGGGGTAAAGAATGCTAAAAAACAAAGCCATACCTCGGATTTGAAGGCAATTGAATTTTGATCCATTTCCGATTCGGTGTAAATTGAGGCGCAAGTCTGACTATGCGTCCTTCCGTTCTGAATTCCATAGGGATGAGGATTGCTCTCGGAATTGGTGAAATGATGAATAGGAGCGTGCTGAGGCGCAGTTCGATCCGGCAAATATCCATTGGAATTTGATTGTTCGTAGGGTGGGTTAGAATAATTTGGAAAATGAACACTTGTGGCAATGCTTCTAAAATTCGTTAGCTCCATTCTTTGAAACTTTGGTTTTAAGGCTTTGGGAGTGCTGAAGAAAGTCGCCGACGAACTTCCACTTTACTATTGTGGGAAGAAATTTTTAGAGAGATCGTCTTTAGGAATTAGGATCTCCGTTTCCTCTTTGAGTATCACAAGCCCACCCGAATTCCTTTTCCCTTCCTCCCGTCTTGCAAGAAGAAAAAGTCAACCCCGATCATTGTCATTTAAAGAAACCCGTGAATTTTCTGACAGGGAAAAGTTCACATTAGGCTATTTGCTTATGAGTTGAGTGGGGTTGCTTAGAAGTGGAGCATGAGGGAAATGAGAATCTGCCCCATTTTAACACGTTCATGCTAATTTAGTGTAGAAAAAAGGTGAAGTGCCTTCAAATTTATTTTCTTGATACTGGCAATCCTTCCTCAAATAGCCTTGTCTTGCTTCCAGCTTTCCAGCTTTACAGTTTGCAAACTTGTGTTTTTTCACAAGGGAGCCTGGTTGAAAAGGAAACCACGTGCGCTCAGGGCTTCCGATAGAACTTTTGGTGACGCTACACGCTAGACCCCTACTACCAGTGCTCATGTCAGCCGAAAGGGGCGGTCTCTTTTCTGACCTCTGGAGTTCAGCAAATAGAAGTATTTTAATATTGAAAACTTGATTTTTAAATTCGAAAAATGCTTTCGATTTTGCTGAATAGGCGGAGTGTCATGCGAGATTCGAGCCGAATGAATTCCCTTAATCACGCCTCCTTTCCATGGTGACAATTTTCATTATTTTTATTATTTTGACAGAAGTAGAGAAATAGCTGTTTTTTTTATTTCGTTAGCAAGCGCATTTGTGGTAGCAGGTTTATTAGCTAGGATACTGCAGCAGGTATTTTCTATGGATTACGACTACGGAGGGAGGGATTGTGGTAGCTGGATAAATCCAGTGAATTCCTGCGGACCTACACGGTGTCCCAGCTTGGCCTCCGTGTGTCCAGTTGCACCCTCAGACAGCAATCGTAACTCTGAGTTGCCAGCATATGTAGAAGAGAAACCCTGGAGAAATCCAAGGCAGGGCTTTGATGGGAAATTTTCTAACTACCCTGTGGATCCTGAAAAATTTAATAAAGAAGCTGCAAGGCAGAAGAAAACGTAAATCAAACGAATGAATGAATATTTTGAGTCATAAAATATTTGGGCGAATATTTCTATCCAGGGTAGCTCGCAGTGGTACAGGGAGAAGCAAATATCTAGGTAAGCTGCCCATAATTTATCATTTCAGTTAGCCAGTACATGGTGCTCATACGTTGGAACCTCCAATCTTTTTACCTGTGAAAACTGGTAATAATAAAACGCATAACACGCACCTCCGGATTTTATTAATAAAATTAATGAAACCAGGAGGTGCGTTCTGTTCGCTGCCCAAGTAAATTGTATGGCTCCGCAGAAGAACTAGCTATAGGTTGCCTTAAGCTATAATTCTCCTGCGGCAAGCCACAATTGAAAAATATTTCCAGAAGCGCCGGAAAATTTTGAAGGCAGGAAGAAGTGCCCCCTCTTCTTCATATGAGTTCTTACCAGCTTTTCTTCTAGGTCTGACTGATGAGCTTGCGCAGGCTCTTTTTGGCGACGAAGGTGAAACTGGTTATGGAGAATACGGGTTCGGTGTTGAGGAATTCCTTGGAGAAACTGACTTGGAGGAGTTCCTTCGAGATACTGCCGACGCGGACTTTCAAGACTCATCAGAGGAACGGAGCCAAGATCCAGGGAGTGACCCCTTTCAACAGTCTGAGCATGAGAATGATTCGAAGCGCGGAAGTGGATCTGAAAATGAGCGAGAAGGAATTGATGCTAAACGTAGAAGTGGGGAGGAAAACTACGCTAAACGCAGAAGTGGGGAGGAAAACTACGCTAAACGTAGAAGTGGGGAGGAAAGTTACCCTAAACGCGGAAGCGGGCATGAGAATGACCCTAAACGAGGAAGCGGTGAAGGTGGGCAGGAGAGCGGGTATGAGGACCCTGTAGCTGAAAGGCTTTTAGCTGACTCTGAACTTGAGGAAGGCTTGCTTGAGTCTGAGGAACAGGAGTCAGAACGTCCAGAAGAGGTTGTGCCAGCAGAAGATGAACCAATAGTAAACAAGAATCATGTAACCAGATCCACAAACACATCAAACTCCGTCATTACTAATTATGACCTCATGGATCGGACACCGGTCTCTGCCTCTACCTCCACCACCGCCGCTAAGATCGTTAACAGCACAGCAAAAGATACCTCAGTGAAAGCGTATCAAAATCCTCTGCTGGTCTCTAATATTTCTAAAATTTCTGATATACGCCAAGCTCGGAAGTTGGAGGAAGAGCACAAGAAGAAATTGGAGCGAGAGAAAATTGCTCATCAGCGTGAAATGGCCCGTCTTGCTTATCGTGAAAGTCAGGCGAGGATCCGTGAAGTCCCTGAGACAGCGAAACTGGTAAGTTCATTATTGAAATCTTTATGGAACCCGGAAGCAAGATTCAAATTAGGGAAAAATGAAGAGCTTAAATTCGTGGCCTCGCTGATTTATTAGTATGCTGGTATGCATAGTGCCAACCCAGTAAGCATTTCACAATGCGTGAGATAGGCCAAACCTTTTTTTTATTTTCAAACAGGGGGATCAACACCAAAGGCGACAACCGCACATCGGCCTTCAAATCCCCGATTTTTAATTTGTCGCAAAGAAGGACACTGTCTATTCTATGCTAAATTTTACATCAGGTATTAGGGTTCGCCGTCAACCCAGTTTAAGGGTATGCCATCAGCGTAACTGCTCGATTGAAGCCAACCGTCTTCAAATCCGCTTTGGACGCCTTATGATTAAAAGCTGCCGGAGCAGAAATTCATCCTAACGTCCCAATCAGGTCCAGTAATTGTTTTCAAGTTGTGTGGTATCCTTCGTTTTCTCTGCTTAGGGATAAAGAATTGACCTCCACATGGGAAAAAACATTACAACACCCGATTGGGGCATCAGGATGAACTGCTCGGGCAGAGTTTTCTCGTAACGACTCCAAGGCCATCGTCGGTGTCAATCGAGCAGTTACGCTGGGCATACTACCCTATGACCGTAGTGACCTATCTTGAGTGAAATTTAGGGTGGAATGCGAAGGAGTCCTGTCCTTCTTTGAGAAGAATTAAACATTGGGGATTGGAAGGCCAATTTGCGGTTGTAACTTTTATAGCGGACACCCGTTAACACGGGAATCCCATACCATACCAGAAAACAAGAAGAAGCGAAAGTTTCGTTTTCATGGGAGAAATGCGGCATGCCTTGTACCGGTTTTGGGGGGCATTAACTTCTTTCCCTTCCCTTATGTCCAATCGAGAAGAAAAGACTAGATTTGAATCCGCGAACAAAAGTATATCAGGGTATGGCGTATGCGCATGCCATTCCTGAGCACTCTCGGGTAAAGCGCAGCTTTATTGCCGGCAAATTGATGCGTGACCAGTTTGGGGTTTTCTCCAACTTCTTTCCATTGCGTCCGACTGAGAAGACAAGACCAGATTTGAACAAGGCATTGGCTATTCTAAACGCAAATTTTAATATTTTTAGGAGTGAAATTCGTCCAAAGAAGCCAGGCCGACCATCAGATGGTTCCATGAGCACTGGAATTCGTGCCTCAAACTCAAGTGGACTTCTATCAGGTCCGCCTTTCCATTCGGGCCCCCACCCCAGTTTCCCGAAGAAGAGGGGAGAGTCTTACGCAGTTAGCAGATCGGGTCAAGTGGAATTCGTGCCTCAAACTCAAGTGGACTTCTATCAGGTCCGCCTTTCCATTCGGGCCCCCACCCCAGTTTCCCGAAGAAGAGGGGAGAGTCTTACGCAGTTAGCAGATCGGGTCATGCAAGGTCTAGTCATACTCGGGAAAGCCTGAGAAGAGAGAGTCTAAGAATGGGGAGCCGAAAGGCTGAATCCTCAACTGACCTGAGGAACCTAAGGAAGGCCTCACATATCTCAGAAAGTGATCGATCCGACGCAATGAGCGAATTTCAGTTCAATGAAGAGGAAACGCCGATGGGAGGTGGATCTATGTACAGGGATACCCCTTACGTGAGTCAGAGTTTGATGAACCTAATCGTCAGATTCCATAACAAACCTCCAAAGTACTGCTGGAAAGTGGTAGAGGAAGAGAGGCCTGAAGAAATGGACGTGGAAGAGCAGGCTATTGCAGAATATCTCAACCAGCGAAGGTTAGAATCCAAACTCTCATTTTAGAGTCACTGAAAGTAATGTTCAAAGAAGCAGCAAATTATTTTAAACATTGTTTTAAACGGAATTCTAATTTTTTTTTGCCAATTTAAGATTCCACTGTGCTTCAAATTATCATCAATGTAACTGTTGCTGCCAGAATCACTTTCTCCAGTAAACCAGTCACAAGCCCATCTGAGCTTCATGCAGTTTTTATCCCCCACATTTTAATTCTTATCATTTTGTAATAGGGAAATCAAAATTGACAAGTACTATAGTTAGTGTTAATGCGGATTGCAATAAATTCCAGTTCAAAACTTCATTCTTCAGAGTTAAAAATCTTCCCTGGCGAAATTCAAGCCCACTTTTAACAATTTAATCCACCAGGGCTGGACATCTGCCTGGTATTTCGTCATTGAATTTTCCAAGGCGTTCGAGTACCCGTCAATCGCCCTCTCAATGTTGCCAGAAACTGGGCTGCTACCAAACGTGAAAATTAGTAACGGAGCTAAAGAAAATGTAATGAAATTTATCGGACCCGGAAGTGACATAAGGGTCGGCGACTTCGTAGTACGTAACCTTCCATAGCAGAAGGAAGACTTTGAACGCCACAATAAAGGCTGCTGCCACAAGCGTCAGAATCATCATGGGGAGAGTGGACTGTCGAATATTTTGTTGTCGGAATGAACCATTTCCACCCTTGAGATTACATTCAACGCTGGAAATTAAATTCTGTTCTTCTAGGAAAAAAATATCGTTTGGAACTTACGCTAAATTGATTGCCCGACGTTATATTGGAGTATCCTTCGGTCAGATAGCTGTAGTTTCCTATCGGAGTTTTTTTGCCAAACGAAGGAAAACCCACTTCTACTGAACTAGAACTTGGAACATAAGTTAATCCAGCTAAAAAAATTACTTCAAAAATTAAGTATAGAGGAAAATTAAACTTCGCTACCATTGTTGTGTAAAGAAAGAAATATTAGCGTCCACTGACTTTTTTGCGTATCCCTCAAGCGAGAACTTAAGTAATAGGCAATTTTCTTAGCTGTGCTTCGGAATAATTTTTGCTCCTTGCTCCATTTACAAATTCAAATGAACAAGAGTAGAAAAAATGTTACAGTTAGTGTTTAGTGTTTCAAAAGCTAATAAAATTAATCCCTAAAAGCAAAACCAACAGCAAAATGTTTTTTAAACAAAAAAGGAACGAGAAAAAAAAAACAATTCCTAAGGGTAAACACTCGAAGTTTGCAACCCAACGCGAAGCGTTTTCAATGTTCTAAAGCAATGCACTAAAGGGTACCCTTAATTGGTTGACTTAAAACCCGCAAAAAAAAACCAACGTCACCGACACCGCAAAGCTGTAGTTCATAAGTAACCCACGTAAGTTCTAGCAAAAGCCTTTTCAGCATAACTCGCTTCTATTACTGTAATGAAACTAACTATCATGGCATGGTGGCCGCAAACTGTAAAATTAGCTTAAATTTTAATGATGAAATGTGTACAGCTTGGCTTCTGCTTAAAACTGGAAGCATAAAATACGTCTAAAATGCATCATGCTCTGAAAGGGTTCTGGTAATGAAATCAGCGTATCGTCCAAGCCTGGTAAAAACTGAAAATTCTTCGGGGTTACATCTTCCATCTTTGTGTGTAAGTCCTACCGACTGAAAATTACGAATACTTAAGCACCGAACTATATTTCTAAGGCTTTGGGAACAAAAATATTCACTTACCACTAGGCCCTGAATAAACCACTTCGTGTTGTCAGCTTCCTTAGTGGGAAAGTACATTCCTGAACCTGAGGAATTTAATTAAATCATTTAATGTTCTTATTGCTGCTAGTATTCCGTTCGTAGTTTAAGCTCACCGCTGTCACCGTTGCATACGTTCGTCCCATTAGAATTTCCAGCACAGTATGTAGTTGACCTTGCGCTGAGTGAAGTAACGGATGAGCCCAGCATTTCCTTGGCACACTCGCGACTGCCTACGACACGCAGGTGAGCCATCCTAAGCTCATCAGCAAGCTTTCTGTTTTCATCATAACTGGAAGTAAAATAAAGGGCTAAGAAATCAGCAGCGGCTTCGTAAAACTACTACCATTAAACGCCTTACCCCCAGCCGACGACAGTTCCTATTGAGTTATCCGCTAGCTGCAAATCCTCAAGAGCCGAGTCCGAAGTTGAGAGGAAGCAAATGGGGCGAACAAAGTGGCCAATAGTGACCTCGGTCTTGAGAATAATAATTGCAAGGTCTGAGTCGTAGTTGTATGGATTGTAGTTTGGGTTCAGGATTATTTCTCCGATTTCTTTGATCTGGAATAATGGCGATAGAAATACTTTGCACTTCTAAAGACTTGTATTGAACTTGTACTTGTGAGAAAAAATCTAAAGACTTGTATTGAACTCACTTGAACGTTTTCATCGTTATCCTCACGCCTGTATTTTCCGAAATGGACCTGTATGTCGGTATATGGGACTAATTTACTTGACTGTAGCATAGTGACGCAGTGCCCGGCTGTAATCAATGCCTTTTTTGATAGCAGCGTTCCTCCGCAGATATACTGCCAGGTATTCTTGTCCCGAGAAGAATTTCGAAATAAGGCCTGTATTAGCAAAACGGAAAGAAATTCCAGGTAAATTATCAGCCGATAGGTTAGTACCGTTAGAAATTGGACAAATTGCGTACCGCTGCCCAAGGCCATTGGCCGCGAAGGGTAGGCAGGGAATTAGTGATGTAAGGGATTTTGACAACGTTCTCTCTCCCGCACTCCACGATGCAAGTGAAATCCGATGTTCCAGACCAGGTGCCGTCCTCTTTACATTTTCTATAGAGGGTGGGCAGGGCAGCATTAGCTTCATAGTAAGTACTGCATTCGTACTTTGCTTCTGTTCCGACCGGCAGTCGTGAAGCACAATCGCTGGTTCTCACATTACTCCTCCCATTCTCGTTAAAGACGCAAGTCAGTTCAACTCCGGCGGAACGGGCTTTTAATGGAGGGCAGGTTACCGTTGGCTGCTGGGGAGGATTTCGATCCGCTAAATCCGGGGCTGGCTTTTGAATTGGTGGGACTACCGGACGGGGACGGGGCTTGGGTGAGGTGTTCCCGACTTCACTATCGTAATTGCATACCATTCGTTTAATTTCTCCTACCCATTCCCCGTTGACACAGTTGAGTTCGTTAGGAATATTTTCGGGTGAGCGGTAAGGAGGGCGGCATTGGATTGATATTTTTGTACCGGAAGGAACCCTACCGCCAGGAATAGCCTCAACGCAATTGTCCCTTGTGTCAGGGTTTGGCTGACCGGGATGGTGGCAGGAGACTATGAAGTTATCATTGCGCTTGATGGTGACTTTTGGACAGAAGCGCTGTGGAGTGGGTGAAGACTGTTGATAATCCTGGGGAGAGTTCGTCCTCTCCTCGATTCCGTCACCCTTGTATTTGCTTATTAATTCGAAGAGAGCATCACAGTTTTCCGCAGGTCGTGGTCTCCATGTTCCGTCTGAACTGCATCGAGTCGTTAGCCGTAGTAGTCGACGTCCCCTCAAGCAGCTCATGACTCCTTTAGTTTCACAAGGAATACTTAAAGGAAAAAATAAGAATCAAAGCCTGTGATTTCCATTGGAAAATTAACTTAAAATATTTTCCGTACAGTGCATTTCGATTTTGACAGTACGGGGGTGGTTGGCGAAAATTATTACTAGTGCAACCATCAATCTCGAATTTTGCTTGATCTAAAAAGACGGGATGCGGACAACCGAAATCTTCTCGAATTTCTGGAGGAATGACGCCATATCCCCCAGGATTTGCTGAAAACGGTTGATACTGGTGGTTTACGGGCTGGTAATTTCCGGGATACTGGTGACCTCCACCACCTCGCCACCCTCCTCCTCCGTTCCAGTCCTGACCCCCACCCCCATTCCAATGATGGCCCTGACCTCCGCCTCCCCAGTTATTGTGTCCCTGTCCTCTGTGACCGCCACCTCCACCTTCGAATATAGACACAATTCCAAAACCTCTTTATAATTACGACGCAAGTTAAAATTTTTAACCTGGCTCGGCTGAAGTTAGTGACGCCAAGAATGAAGAAGTGATCAAGAAGTATACCAGCATAATAATTTATGAAGCAAATCCACCATTTGTATGGCCTGAAAACTGGAATTTCAATTGTTGACTTCACTTCACACTTGATTTTTGTTACACAAACACACTCAGTTTTTAAAATACTATTGGGGAGCAGGTAAAGGGTGACAGTCTATAAAAAGGTTAAAAAAGGCAGGTATAAAAATCCAAGGCTCATTTTTATCATTGGCTTACGACCATAAGCTTTCTTTAGGTTTCCAAGCACTATACGTGTACGCGTTTTACAAAAATCCACCCGATTTTCACCCTTCCCCTTTTATTCCTACTTTTTTTCTGAGATAATTAGAAGCTATTATTAAAAGGTGTATCAAGAATCAGAGCTATACGCTACCAGCTTGAACCGCTACTAATTATTCGCTCTTATCTTAAGCGACGCCGAATCATAGAAGAGCAGAGAATGCAGAAGGCAAGTCAGAACCCAGAAGTGATACGTCGTCTATCAAAAGGAATTGCTCTAGTGAGTCTACAAGATGTGTAACTTGAGACTTTTGGCCCAAAGTATTGCCGCATAAAATTCGGTGACCTCTAGCGGTCATGTTTTAGGTCAAAGGGATCAAGTATGGTAAATGTTTCGAACCAGGGGGCCAATTCCTTTCGAATTGCTTGTCCGGATCCGTGAGGTCAAGTGACTGACCTTTGGTGACCTGTAAATGTCGCTTCCTTAGGGTCAACGCCCCGCTTCCGAAAATGTTTCGAACCAGGGGGCCAATTCCTTTCGAATTGCTTGTCCGGATCCGTGAGGTCAAGTGACTGACCTTTGGTGACCTGTAAATGTCGCTTCCTTAGGGTCAACGCCCCGCTTCTGTCTTGCACCAAAGTTGGAGGTATGGCTCAGAGCTAGTTACCTTCCAAGTTTCCTTGATTTGCTTTCTGACTTGCCTACTCACTTCATTGTGAATATTGCTATTATTGTACCAAAGAACTTTATTTGCAGCTTGAGCAGATGCAAAGAGGAAACTGAGGCGGGAAAAAGTTTCGAATTCTTAAAACAGAAAAGTCAAGAAAAATAAAATTTTAATCAAAAAATTATTAATTTCTTTGCTTTCCGTTGCGCTGAAAAAGATTTATTTGGAAATACTGTGACGTTCCCGAACGGTGACCCTGTTGAACCCAAAGGAAGGCATGTCTGGAGAGTACGCCGTTGCGAAGGGTAGTAAACTCAGACTTAAGGGAGAAAAAGAGAGGTAATTAGTATGCTAAAGGCTTCCAGATTTAATTGCTTCCCATTTTGGTTCATGCCTCGCAAAGTCCTCGTATTAATCTTGATTTTTGTTAATTAGGACGCACAAGAAGAAGAAAAAGAAGGATCCTACCGGTGCCTCCGGTAACCAGGAAGTTGAAAGAGATAAGGAGGATACTGCCAAACACGGTTGTTTACTACGCTCACAGCGTGCTTAGCTGTTAAGTCCTTAAATTAATAATTTTCTATGCACAGGTGGCTGGTGGGCTGCAGCTAAAACTGAAGAAATCAGTGGACCGATTGCCTTCGAGTTCGGTAACCAGACATACGTTAAGGCCAAGGACGATGGTATGATCAGCATTGGACTTCCACATAATGAAAATGATCCTCCTGAACCAGAAGAAATCTTCACTGGGATTGTAATTGGAGAGAATAAAATTGCCATCAAGTCCGGATACGGCAAGTACGTTAAGGTGGATCCAAGTGGGGAGTTAGTTGGAAGATCGGAAGCCATTGGTCCACCTGAACAGTTTGAGCTTATCTTTCAGGTAACCTTACTCTAGATTCTCTATTTTACTTCATTTCACCCGGTCAAGCATTTTCATTTTGCTTCTTATTTTACTAAGGACGAGCACCTGGCAATTCTAAGTTTCAACGGATGTTTTCTGAGTGTTGATCCAGAGACAGACTCCGTCGTAGCTGTGCATAAGAAAGCTACATCTGTTAACTTCGTCAAACTGCGTTGTCAAGTTGAGAGGAATCTAACAAACGATACTCGACCCACGGAGGAAAGAAATGAAGATATAAGACAAGTGGAGATCAACTATGTGTAAGTCCTTGAATAATTTGATGTTCAGATTAAACGAAGCTCATGCCCTAACAAACCTCGGAGCCAGCGACAATCGGACTTTATGTTCGAACGAATACTCGAGCTTTAATTTCATGGGACAGTTACTGTCGACGAATTGGTGCAGATGCTCCTATGGGCATCGCTGTGCTGAAATAGGAATTTTACCTTATGTTACTTGTACAAGTCTTCATATCGTATCCGAATTAAGTCCTAAATATATTTCATTTTCATTTCAGAAAAAAATTCCAGAAGTTCCAGGATAAGAGAATGCGGCTAGCTGAAGGGGACCGGGAAGAAGTGAAGAAAGCAAAACTTGAAGGAACGCTCCATGAGGCGCTTCTCGATCGTCGGAGTAAAATGAAAGCAGACCGCTACTGCAAATAACTACCCGTACTATGGATAGCCTTTTATAATTTTTTCGTGTAATAATCACTATTACAAAGAATCTGATGCAATTCTGCTCACTTCGTTTGTTTTTTATTAGAGCACCGATTTTTATTTCAGATAATAATGATGAAAAAAAGAGTCCCTGTATTTTCAACCTGAATAGAATTAAAGGACATCACATTAAAATTAGAAGATGTAATTAGTAAGAGTTACTTTAATAACTAAAGCCTTGTTTTATTTTTCGTCCAGGTCGGCAACAAAGTCTTCGAATTGGTAAATTGAGTTATTTGAGTAGTAGAATCGGGCATTTCATCCATCTTGTTTAAATGTAAACAAATCCATTTCATCCTCTTAACTAGCTAGTAATGCACAAAGTAGCAAAAACGACAAAAAAAGCATTCAATTATTTATTTAGACTAATTAGGCCACGCAGTTTTTTTTACAAAACGAGGAAGGATTTAATTCCTGGAACATGAAGTAGCTAAGGCGAGTTTCTTCTCTTAAATTGATTAAATTCAGACGTTTAAGTTACAGAAGTCAAACTCCCATTTTCCAGTCTTCCAATTCATTAACTCTCGACAGCATAGAAATTTACAAAATTCACATTTTTTTTGAGTTTTTTTTTTGATTTCTAGAGATGCCAAAGCATTTTTGCGTTAGAATTTTTTTACTCATACAAGGAAACAGTTTTGCATTTCAATTTTTTTGTTTGCATTGGACATTTTTTGAGGCACACACTTCAACACAACAAACCACCTTATCAATTTATCTTAAAATTATTACTATTAATTATACACAAAGAACTATGCGAGCGACTCGCTGTTCCCTCTCTCAGTCCCTGTCCTTTTAGCAGACATTTTCCAGTAAAGTTAGGCAATTAAAACTTTTGCAAAAAAAAAAAAAAATCAGCGAGACCTCCTCACTACTACGTCATTTATAAGTAAAGGCAATAGTACACAACACTACAAGAATTTTTTTCTTAATGAAATTACAGAAAGGTTTAGAGTTAAAACCGAGGATTCGAGAAAATGAAAAAGTTTAATGGTGAATTTTAAATTTTTAAATGGTACAGCTCCCAATTAGTTTAAATTTAGAAATTGTGTGGTGTAGCATAGCAGATTTTTTTTCCCTTTTTTGGTTTTTTTTTCTTCAACCGGGACGTGAAGCGCTGTTAAAAATTGGCTGAAGGTGGCTGCTGGGTAAATTGGGAGACGGAATTTACCAGAGTTTGGTGGCATGACCGCCGGGAGGAACCCGACTCTTCTTGGGTGTTTCGTGAACCCCGTTGGAAACTCCATTGGAGACTCCGTGTCCGTCTATGAAAATAATACACGATTACCTTTCGTTTCCATGTTCTAGAGAAAAAAAAAATAATATTCAACTTACTAGTTCGAGGCTCAGCATCACCATTAACAGATCCATTGGGAGTAGCAGAGCCGCTGGGTGTCACACAACCACTGCTGTTCCCACTGCTTGAAGCAGAGTCGTGAGCGTCACCTGAGATGATCTTTGGTGACCCATTGAGAATTGGGACGGGGCTGGCAGATCCAGAGCCCAAGCCTTCATCTTTCTCAGCCGTGAAAAAAATGTTGCTCTTCTGATGGTCCTTAGTGACACGTGGGCTAGAAATTACTGGGGAAGATGCAACTTTGGTTGGTTCTGGTCCATTTCCATTCGTAATTGTCACTTCTCCAAAGAGCTTATTGAAGGAATCATCTACCCGACGGGCACTGCGTGGTGTGTTTGACGGCTCTGGTGCTCCAAATATGTTGCTTTGCATCCTATTCTGGCGGCGTGGGGTAGTTGGAGGCGTGGAGGTAGGGCCATTCTTGAAGATGTCAGAGCATTCTCCACCCGGTGGCTTTGTCACCCTAGAAAAACATAAAATATACCACGTAAGTTATGATCCAAATGCTCCACTGTCAAAGTTAGGAATTCGTGATTAAAAGTTTGAGCAAAGCAGCTAGTTTCCTTATTATTCAAATACCCTTAGAGTGAGGCCTAATTTAATGATGCATTTAGTTTTTAGTAATTTAAGAGGCAGGGTTTTGATCTTATATTTTTTATTTTTTCAGCTTTAGTGTCATGGTTAGAGTTTCTGGTGATACGTAAGTTTTTAAGGACATTTCCAGCCTTGCTTGCCTGTGATGTGGTGTCGGTGAATGAGAAGGGAGTACAAAGTCTGATGCTCCATTGTTACCCCTCCCAGAGTCAAAAATGTCATGACAATCACCCCCAGGGGGTTTTGACACTCTATGACAACAATAGGATCATACACAAATTTAGAAATCATAAATTACTTAAAAATGTCAGAGCCAATGGTCCCTGGAATTCATATTGCACAGAGCAAGAACACCGCCGGAGATGCGGCGCTTTTAATTCACCTATAAATATAATGCAGTCGAATAGTTCAAGAAAAGTCTAACGAAGTCTGCCTACAACCCTGGCCCTTGAATTAGAAGATACTCGGGCGGTAACCACAGTTATTACGAATAACACAAGATGTAAAAAAAAATCCAGGGAAAATAAATAAAAAGAAACGTAACATTGGTCTGTCTTTTTGTTTATAACCTCTCATCCACTTGCTTAGCAGGCAGGCCCAGTTATTTTATTACTATTAGGTTTTTAACTGCCCTGTAAGTTCCAGCTTGAGCTTATCAACAGACGGACAGTTTGTTGACCTCCGTTGAATGATGATGACAAAGGAAAGCAAACAAAGGCCTCCTCCCCTACTGTTCTAGGAATGAAGGACACAGAAAAATCGAAGCCAGAACCCTTAAAATTACAGAGTGGAAGAGGATGTCACCGTAGCCAATCAGATCCTGCATCATGGAAGCCATTCCTTCGACCTGAGCTTGAGAAAAAAGGAAAATTGACAAGTTACCATTTCAACAGGGGAAATTTTGACAAGACTGATAAATCCTCTGTCAACTTCGGGACTGATTACCGCCCTAGTTCCATCTTCTGGCTGCCTTTTTAGTAGTAGCTACTCCATAAAAGGTAGTCATCCAGATTAGACACGGAGAGAAACAAAGGACCATGAGGAACCCTTATGAAATCTCTTATCGATGGGAACAGTTAAACTGATCTTTAATCAAATCTCCTTGACCTTGACCCTTCTTGCGTCTCCTGCTTTTCAATTTTAATAATATTTCAGAGTCTCAAACCCCTTTAGATCAATCAAGGGCACTTGAGCCGGCGTTAAAATGAAGAAACGAGTCAGGACTCGGACGTCGAATTTCTAACTGGACTAAAAAAGCGGCGAAGTCAGCGACTTAAGAAATAAAAATATTAGCAACAGCTAATGAATACACAAACAGAAGTTCATTCATTCATTCATTATTCATTACGGTAAAAACAACAAGTTTCCTGTCATCTCATCGCGACTCAATACTGTAGCGACAACCACAAAAGATAAACCTAAACCTTGTCTCCGACAAAACAGCTCAAAATCTCATTAGTCAAGTCCAGCAAGTCAACTTAACCAAGAAAGAAAATTTGGTCAGTGATAATTAGACTCTGTGTGGTAATCATTTTGAGATGCATGAGTTGAAGGAAAATGATGGGGTGGGACGTGGGTGAGTAAGGAATTATGGAGAGATTTCTAAATAACAATGAATCATGGCCATGTCTCTTTTTTTGGACACAAGAGAGTAATGACGAAGATGACTGAAGTGAAGCAATCCTCTGAAGTTTGTCAGTTAAGGTATTGATGAAACTGTGACACAAACGTGAAGAATGATAGACCTGCAATAAAGTGAATGGAACATTGTTGTGAATCATAATTCCCAAGTGCCTACATCCACCCTACCTTTGATTGGAATCTGTTTAGGCTTGTCAACGACATGATTAAATGGAATTTAGGTTTACACAAGGTTTCTGCTCGCCTGACTGAAGCTGGAAATTGACAGCGTCTCCTGGAAACGGCAGGGAGAACAGGGGAACTGACTAATCCAATAAAAGAAAAATAGGAAGGAAGTAAATCCCCAAAATGAGTTTTACCGAGAGGGGTTGCTCTCGAAGGAAGTCAAACTGATGGACTCGGATTTTAGTAGATCTTTAGATTACTCGGATTTAAAATTCGGATTCATCATTTCCTTATTCTGCTTCCTCATCTGCTAACCACTGTTTCCTCCCCTTCCTTATGCCCATCAAATAACTGGAGGAGACTGAAATACTAATCCTAGATATAAACAAGGAGAAAACGAATTCCTTTGCTACTTGACTAGTATTAGCATACAACTTAAATCGGATTACAATCCCAACCCTATTTCTGAAGTCCTAAAATAAATTATTAGTGTTTGATAATAACTCCTCTTGAAATATCTCGGCAGCATGGAATTTGACGTCTTGAGGTCACCAACCTCTACGATACGAATTATAGGGGTTTATTGCCCGTCAACTCTGACATGAGGGAAAGAACGTGGTGCTAAGAGGGCCACTTCTTCTTACTTTCCGCGCATATGAAATGTACTTCGAGCGCTGAGGAGTGACCTCTGACACGGTATAATTATCACCAAATCTTTCGGCGTTTATGCAATTTTGCCTGTAAATACCTCCTGGCAGAACTGTAGTCAAAAGTGAACGGTTCGGGCTTTTTGATAGACTCCTCTTGATGATAGGACTTGACACCGATGACTTGATCCATTTTTAGTGAGAGACGGGGTCACTATCTTGGAAATGTCTAACTTTCAGTTGTAAACGTGACGCAAGGTATGAATCCAAGTCTGGCGAAACGGAGGAACGAATTTGTAAACAAAGAGATATTCGACTGCTCCAGATTCCGAAAAAAAATTGTGGCGGGAAGCTTTAAAATGAAAACCTCGTGGGAGTAACTCAGTGGTAAAGGCTTCAGAGGTCAGAATTAATTGAAGCTTGGGACTACTACTATGTGGCAGGGACGGCGACCAAGATGCTACTGACTCAAAATCCTGAAAACTAACTAATAAAATACTCATAGCCCACTACTTGACTCTCTAAGCTTGAAATGGACATGGACGTGGAGTTAGTGACTCAAAGATTACTCCTTGCCTTTTGTTGTTCTCCTGCAATTTCAATGCATTTGATCATTTGGAATGGATGAACCTTAGACTCACATGCTCCTTACCAGGAAATCTGTATGCATCACCATCCCATCATCATACCAACCCACCCCCAAAGCCCAGAGACCATCGCATCGTTCATCAAACCCACTTTCATTGTTGTAGGGAGATGTACTTGGATCCAACAAAACTACACAGCACATTGTATACCAACAATGCTTAACACTAACTATCCCATCCTACACAGTTCATCAACAATTATCGTCATATCTTGGATCGAGTCCCATTATGGGATGAACATGCTAATTGCTATTCTCCTCCACTAAAAGAAATAGGCTCTTAATTGAATTAAACGATGCACTTGTGGTTCTTGATTTTAGCTTCAGACTTAATAAATCAACCTGCATTCTTCAAATAATTAATTTACTTATTATTTTAATATTCTGTAACAGGAAACTGGAGGCATGCATCTGAGTTAGTATTATCAGAGGAAGTACTTTACGCATCTCTACGTGCTTATGCATAGAAATTATGAAGTATTTTTTTCTATACCAACGCTACAAATTGAAAGATGTGTTCCCCATCTCGAAAGAAAAAATGTTTTCCTTCAGGGGATTATGTTCAGAAAAAAAATTTGATGATTGAATTCTGATTATTTTAACCAGGCGGTAGCAAATACCTTTGTAATCGAGCGACAATCGAGCGACTCTTAAAATTCCGCCCGAATAAAATAATTACTGAGGATTATTAAAGGCATTTTGCCAATTGATTGACCCCAAGTAAAGTAAGACCAAGGGAATTTAAAATATTTCTCACGTCGTCCTCTTCAAATCAAGACAACACGAATTAGTAATAATAATAATTTTGTATAGAAACACTTTCCAAGGGATCCACGATCCTAGTTTCTGAGCTAATCGTTTCCGGGACGTGAAGAATATGTAACCTAAGCCTGATTGAGATTGAGTGGGCTACTCTACAGCTTGACCAACTTTGAGAAATCAATTAATTTTAGCTCATTCATATTATTATTATTTTTCATTCTTTTTTGACTCTGCCCGTCCTCCAAGCAGGAATTTTAAGAGAGCTCTTTTTTAGTCCTCCCGTATAGTCTCTTCATTGGATCAATTTAAAATAAATAATAAATAAAGATTTTGAAACACGAAGATTCGATCAGACGGTTTCATCCCGGAGCTCTGTTCTTTATTTTTGAAAAAAAAATCCTTAAGAAAAGAAGAGAAAGCGGAGGATGAGGACCGGCGGGTTTAAGGCTCAGCCCCTCTACCACTGTAAAGACGCGTAATCATAAATATTAGGAATTATAATAACCATAATTCATTTCAAATGGGATGGCTGAAGAGGATTTGAATGAAAACGGGAAATAATCATACTAAAGATCATTGCCGAACCGACGGCCTGCCTCCGAGAAAACCATATGAAAAAATCAGAAGGAAGATTAGAGGTTTTCAAACTGAGAAGACTTTACTGAGGATACTGCAAAAAAAGCTCAACAAAGATTTTTTATTTGAAATTGCTGGGTATTTATAACGTTACAAGAGTAAGAAAAATCTCGAATATTTCTTCTTGCCAAGATCAAGATTTGCTTAAGTTAATTTATATAAATTGAATAATAAATTAAATAGTAGTAATTCAATCCTCTACGCCTGTCTTCTCTCAATTTCAACTTCATCCTCTGATTAGGATTAAAGGAGTAATAAATGCTATCTCCTTTTTTACCTTCTTCCGTATAGAAATTAATACAGCGGAAAGTTTTCATAAACAAGCATCCAAAAAAACTTTCCCCTTGCCCTTTATGAATCCCTTGGTATGAGATAAATGTTAAATTCATTTTAAAATCTTGAAACATAGAGCCTTAGCAATTTATTTTTTAAGAATCGGAAAAGGTAATGAGGCTTATAAAAATCACCGGAAAGCTCAATCATCCTTCACCAATTTATGGGTTTTAAATAAAGGAAAATTTTTGGAAGATCAAAATGCAGGAAGCTCTAAGCTCATTTGTATTTTTGAAAATATAATGAGGTATGTTGGGGTACTGAAAGTCTGATTCCGACTTCTCCTCCTTCCTTACCATCCTGAAATCTTCATCCCACCTTCAAAAAGATTTTTATCAAAATCCTTTAGCTCTCCTTAATAAATTACACTTCCTGATCCTCTAGTTTTCTACTTATATGGATTAAAAGTCCGAGAATTCTTGTTACTATTATAAATTCAAGTTTAAGATTTTCTCCCTTTATTCCTTAGCTTCTCTTCCTCATTCTTCAAAAATAGAAGTGATCCTCATTCATATTTTTTTTCTTTCCTCTTTTCTGATTCTATTTCTATTACTGAGGAGACTTTCCAGAGCTAGAAATTTGAAAGGATTAATTGTGGGGACTGCGGAACCTACACGTGGAGTCGGCTGGATGGTGACTGGACGACATGTTAAAAAGATTGAGAGGGTGAGGGGCATAGAATGTGTTCAAATTCATCCAGCATGCGGACAATTCAAATTACTTAACTAAGTTGCCTAAGTTGCATTTCTGGGGTCTGGAGATCATGATTTCTGTGAATTTTTTCAAAGACTATTGCCCTGTGAAATTTTCTTGAGTCGAATTGCGCTTCAGAGGGTACGGTGTTCTGCACGGTACGCGGTACGGTCAGACCAAAACAGCGTATATTCTGACAGTGTACATTCAATTTTTCAAGAAAATACCGCCTTGAGCCTTTCATGCCCGAGACATGGAAAACCAGTTCCGCTTTGCTTCAGCATTTGTAAATCCGCTTTTTCTAATAAAACGACTCGCGGAAAATTCAGTTAGGTTTAAAAATCCTATCGTTTTTCAGAAAAATTCTCCGAATCAGAATTTTAGGACTTCAATCCTGGGCTAGCAACCTAAATTCTCTCGACATAAAGCGACATAAACAGGAAAAAGTACTTTCTTTCCAGACATTTCAGATTTTTTCTTACAAACTCTGAGATTTTCCACGCCGGAACAAAGTGAAAGTTTGGTACTTTTAAACTTTTTACTATATCAGGGAGTGAGGGGGAGACCGGAAGGAAATAGTAATTTTTCATATTCGAAAAAAATGTCAAGAAGGAAAATCATGGTAAAGATTCGGCAGGAAGCATTCGTCCGGTAGACCGTGACTTCTATTAGACTTTGGATTTCTGCCTAAAATTCTTCTCCGCTGAAATCCTTTTGTTCTCCAGCGCAAGTCTGCAAGTAAAGTAGCGCTGCCAAGTGCCAATCTAATGTTGGTTACTATTCTTTATGATTATGTAACTCTAAAGTCAAAGAAATGAATTGTTGCTCGGAAGGAGCGGCGGATGTGATGGTGGTGGAGAGTATCTCTGCTCTACGCATAAACAAGACACTTCTCACACATCGCTCTTTTCTGAACATCTCCTTTAGATCATCATCAAACAGAAGAGCTCAACGACACAGGATGAAAGAAAGAAAACAGATTCTAAAAATAAGTTTTTAAAAGTGTCTGTGAGAGACTCATGTTGGGACTTTTAAAATTTTTTAGCATGTGCCCCATGGAGAAGTCCTACTGCTCCATTACTTTTTACTGTTTTTATTCTTAGCATCATACTGAAGAGAACATGTCGTTCGAATGCATCTGTAACCTTCTCTCTTCAAATGCTACTCACATTCCATTTAAAATCAGGGAAATATTTTTGCGAAATTCCCTCTATTGAACAATCGCATTCGACAATTAGACTTCCCGAGAAAATTACGACAAACAAATAATTTCCCAAACCAAATCAAAAAAATTCCAATGTGAGAAAGCGGTGGTGGTGGTGGTGGCGGTGAGGAGGACAATGAAATGAAAAGGAAGAGACAATCACCCCGACATCGTCCTCAGATCTTTTCAAGTGCAAGTGCAACGTGCGGAGTTACGCAAGCATAGCATTGAGGAGGAGGGATGATGATCTCTGGCAGAACTGGATGGAATGGGAATAGAATTCTTTTCTCACAACCCCCGGTGCCCACACACATAACTCAAAAAGCGATCTCTGGGAAAAAATGGGGATTGAGGCTTCCGTAGGATTCAGCAGATCATCACCATCACTATACCAATGAAAAAACCTGAGCGGACTTGGTGGACTGGCAGAGTTTGAGGAAACAAAAGAAAATAATGCAATTCTGGAATTATTGCAGTGGTGGTTAGTGGGAGGCTGAATGCATTCCACCCTCATCCCATGGCGTCGGCATTTTCAGAGGAATAATAACTACATAATTACTCTTGAAGGTAGTAATAATGGTGTTATTAATGGGATCAATGCCACTACTACTGGCCGCCTTCAAGAAAATTCTTAGCGTTTAAAAACAACGCTCAGTACCCTCTCAACCATTAATAATTTCCTCCTACTTCCTTCCTGTTGTTAGGCCTAACATTCTCCTACCGAAAACAAGCAGCGCAAGTAGCCTGTCATCTTCCCGGTTCACACCTCATTTCCAGCTGCGGTTAGTCTGGATTTCAGCGTCGTATCAGCAAGAAACGCTGGAAGCGATATTCGTTTCCTATGCTGTAGGCAATTTGCACGTGGAAATCCTCAAAACAAAAATCCCAAACCTGAAAATCCCCAAAACAAAAATCCCAAACCTGAAAATCCGCAACATAAAAATTCCAGGCGTGAAAATCCCTAATGTGAATTTCCCAATTTGTGAATGCAAAAATCACAAGTTTGCAGGGGACTGCTGAGTTTTTAGGTTGCTAGATTTTTAGGATCTGCCTGTAGATTTAAGGAACAGTGTTTTAGAACTTATATTTTTGCATTTTCATGGATTCTTGTCTTGCTATAGGTGAAACTGAATGGTAGAAAGCTTGAGGCCCAAAGTCTCTGTGAACTTCTAATTTTCACATTCGGGATTTTCACAGGTTGGGGATTTTCAGAGGTTGGATATTTTTGTTTTAAAGATTTTCAGGTTCGGGATTTTTACATGGAACAGTGAGGCAGACACTCCGGCACTGTGCATATGCTGTTGCAGTATCCGTACTTCTAGTCTGCCTATTTTGCCTACAGCTCCTACCTAACAAATATTTCCAAAAATTTTCATCCGTTCTTCAGAAATTTATTTTTGAGAAACTTCTTGTCAATTGAAACCTAGGTCACTTTTTTCCAATTTGAAGCCCGAATTTGCATTTCCCTGATCTGAAGCGGATGTGGTAGCGCTGGTTCATACCAACAAGGTGTACTCGTATTTAAAAAGACAGTGGCTGGCCACTCCGCCTCAAACTTAACTGTAGAATACTGCTGAATCTTTTCGTAATGAGAATGCAATGGAGTGTTCATTGCTAACTGTATAATGCAGCCAGGGAATGACCACAGGTAGGCCTAATGACTAATTTTAAGAATTTCCATGGAAATTAGGAACCACGAGGCGATAGGAGGTCGAGTGGATTCGTTTCCACAGTAATTAATTGTTGAGCTGAGAGAATGAGTCGCCGAAGGGGGTAGTCGTGGAAGGAGCAATCAACCGGATGAAG
>JABASM010000412.1:0-23515 GCA_019776545.1 Brachystomella parvula
TTCGGAATTTTCGTTCGTTAACCACCCAAACAAGCCATCGTCCACAACTGCCCCGCGTCCACACTTCCCCCCACCGACCCTATTTCTTTTTTAGAAAATTCAAAAGTTTAGAAGCTAATCACGACTGAAGTGAAAGCGAAATAATAGAAAGCGTTTCACTGAAAAAAAAAGAAATTAATAAAAATCCAATGAAAATAATGTAAGATTCAAAACTATTGTTTATTTAAAATTAAACTGTTCTAATTTATTTTTTTTTTAAATAATTTTAAAATTGTTCCAAAAAAAGGTAAAGAAATTCCTGGCTTCGAAATTAAGAATTTTAGCTTTAATTTTCCCAGCTTTCCCTAAAAAATTTGGGTTAAATACGGACATTCTCTCCCAGATGCTTGCTTAGCTGCAGGTACAATGTGTAAAAAGGTAAAAAGTAAGGGCAGATTACCCTGATTTCTTACATTTTTGAAAAGTGAGGTGGTTGGTTGAGGTGGGAACTAATTGAGGAGGGGCAGGTGAGTTTATTTTCTCATTGGGCTGTCCCATTAGCCAGGTGGGAAAGGCGGAGCCTGTGGACAGGTACTATTTCTTCCTTGATGGCCGATGATGAAGTGATGATGATCCACCTATAGAGTAATCATGTTCTCCGTCTATCCACCTCTCATCTATCTGCCTCAAAGAACCAATTAAGAAAGTGAGAAAATTTGCTCATTCAGTCCACAAGGTGAGAGTCTCTCAACACCTTATCTTATCTCCATCTCTTAATTCTTCTTCATTTCCTTCTATTTATACTTAATACTGCTCCTAAAAAAAACAATCGTAAAATCAGAATGCAAAAAGTTAGTAATTCAAGTAGTGGTGGGGGTGGGTCCAGTAAAAAGTCCGGAAAGAGAAGTGCAAGTGGGGCTGGGAATAATAACAATAACCAAAGTGGGGCTAGTTGTCCACCGGGAAGGTACTGCTGCTATGAGGGGAGTAACAGTAATGGGAGTGGTGGGAATCAGTCCCCGGGTCATGGGGGTGGGAGTGGTGGTGGGGAGTCCTATGATTTCTATGGGCAGTCATACGGAGGGATCCACTCCAGTCCGATGGCAGGGGGGTCCAACCCAGCGATTGGTGGATTCTGGGCAGCTTCTGCCTATGACATGTCAGCTCACCATCACGCAACCCTTGCTCATCACCATGGGCTTATTGTGGACACCGGGACAGGTGGGTCCTCAGGTACGAATTTTCGGCATAATAAGCTGAATATTCAACCTAAAAGATATTTTTCCTTGAAAACTCTGGGGATGAAATCAAAAAATCCAAAAAAAGTGGACAGAGGAATATTTCCAGCTAAAGCAGAATTAAAATTTTTCCTACTTTCTCTTCGGAGAAAGTCGTTCAGGAAATGCAGCAGCAGCAAAATTTGGTGAATCTGGAGTTGACTGATTCCTTTCATTTTTTCCTTGGATTTAAGGTGGTCACGACTTCGGAAGTCGTCACAACGCTTGTCCCGATGAGGAACCAACGGCAGCCGGTCCCTGTGTAACTTTAGAAGACCGTGAGCTTTGGGAAAAATTCCATGGGCTCACAAACGAAATGATTGTGACTAAAAGTGGAAGGTAAGTAGAATTTTTACGTTTTCTTACCTTTTTTCAAAAATGCCCAGACTTCCAGATGGTTGAAATTTATTTTAAGCGCTTAAATGTCAGCGAGGATCTGAACAATTTTATGATTCTCGTGCAACTGACAGGTGTATGTCGTTAATTGAAAATGCTAAGGCAGGAGTTGTGGCTCGTGCCAGAGATTAGAGGGTAGTGCAATCGCGCGTACCCGATAATTTCCACCCTCGAAATTCCACGCACTTGTGACAATCAGTTCAAATTACTAATCATCACAAGAGGCAGTTATGTTAGGGCAGACAGTTGCATTGTTTATGGTCAGTTCAGTTACTCAGTAGAAACTGAAAGCAACAATATCGTAATTTTTTCCTCACTTTCTTGGCATTTTAAAGAGTGACTTGAGTTTAACACAGGTTAGAGCTGATTTTATTCGAAAAGCCACTATGAGGTTTGGAAGCGCCAATTGCTGAGTCGTCCTATACACTACTTCAATTTCGACACCAAAAACCTATCGGATAAGGAAACTTGTGCTAAATTAAATTCGTAAAATAATTTATTGCAGGAGAATGTTTCCGGTTGTAAGGATTCGCATATCCGGCCTCATGCCAAACGCCATGTACTCCGTTATCCTGGAATTTGAACAAGTGGATTCACACAGGTAAAATTTTGACATTTTGAAATGAAAATTTTACGGTTTTAGGCTTCATGTTCATAATTTTCAAAAAAAAAAAAAATTAAAATTCTCTTCTCTTAGAATAAAATCGACTCTTTTTATTTTTTTTTAAAAAAATTGATTAAAGTTTCCTAACTATTTCAAATGCACTCGCTCAAGATAATAAAAATATCTGAAAATGCTGTATTCTTTTGAGATTCTTCAAATTTTATTTTTTTTTGTAAAAATCTGGATTTTTCGTTCCAGATGGAAGTACGTGAACGGTGAGTGGGTTCCAGGTGGGAAAGCAGAAGCTAAGCCTTCTCATGCAATTTACGTCCATCCAGAGTCACCTCATTTCGGTGCCCATTGGACCAAAGACATTGTCTCCTTCCACAAAGTTAAACTGACGAATAAATCTAACGGAAGTGGCCAGGTGAATTGACATAATTTACTTAGACTTTAAATGTTTATTCTACTTTTTTTAATATTTGCCTCATCTCCTTTTGCGGTAGTAGCGATTGTTTAATTTGGAAAAAAAAAGCAAGTAAGAAATCTATTGTGAGTAGAATGGTTAATTTCTAAATCTTCTTAGATTATGCTTCATTCTCTACACAAGTATGAGCCAAGGGTTCGTATCGTCCGGGTCGGGTCAGACCCACCCCTGAGTCCTGAATCCCTCATTAGAAACACGCCTTACAATCTTTATACGATTCATCCACTTCCGGAAACCCAGTTTATTGCTGTCACAGCCTATCAAAATGAAGAAGTAAAAAAATGATTATACTTTCTTCATTATGAAAATGAATTTTCAACTTATCTACTCCCTCTAATTCAGGTAACTGCCTTGAAGATTCGGTATAATCCATTTGCAAAGGCATTTTTAGATGCAAAGGAACGACCAGACTCCCGTGAAATCTATTATCAAGCCCAGTGTAAGCGTTTTTTAAATTCGTTCAATTTTTTATATGGATTTTATTCCATTGTGTTTTTATTACTGGTTAAAAATATTTTGGCTTTTTCTCAGACACGCCTTGGTACATTCATCCGTCCAGTCCCTACTACTCACCTGCATCCCTGAGATCACCTGCACCAACACCACCGTCTACCCGCTCCATCACCTACGGCCACACTCAACACGGAACAAAAAGAACTAAAAATGAATCAGGTGAAATTTTATTTCTCATTTTTAGTTTCTAAACGAGACAAATGGTCACCCAGCCATCAGATCAGACGTGAGAGAATTTTCCCAGTAACCAAAGGATGAGCCTATGAGCAAAAGATTTTCCTGAGAAAATTCTGCATTTGAGTTTTTATGTAATGGATTCTTGATTTCAAAGCGTTGAACCCTTTCTGATAATTAACTGCCAAGAAATCTTCCGTAATTTGGCAAACGAACACGCAAAGGATTTTACAACTTATTTTCCCAACCGCAGATTTTTATGAAGAAGAGCCTCTTACTCCTATTCTCCAAAAGAAGGGATTTTACGATCCATAATTTTCACGCTCTGGGGGTGTTAAAGCAAATAACTAAATTTTCTCTCCTATTAAAATCATCATGAGGCCATTTTTGGAACTTATTTGAAGATCTCGATGAAAATCGTCTTTGTGCTTCTCAAACGCCGCTTAATTTCTTCTCTCTTATTTTTTCCAATAACATCCAAGACATCTATAGGTCTGTCCACATTTTCCACTGTCAAGTTCACACGAGTTCTAAGATGCTTTTGCTGGCGTTTAAAATTTGGTTGACTCAAAGGCGTTTTCTTAAAATTTTTGAAAATACGTTTGAATGTTGAAATCATTTTTGGCCATATCTCAAAGATCAAAATATTTTACACTTGCCGCACCAAGCTATCCAGGTTCCGGGAACCAGATTTGGTGTTGGTGCTCCATCAAAAGCTTTTTCCATTTCCTCCTGAATTCTCCCAGATTGTTAATTTTAGCAACCTGATGGACAGCAATTTTGTAAATGCGGCAAAATAAAATTCGCAGAAAAAGTTAATGTATGCCCGCTCATGCCTTGTCGAAATTCCGGTTAGCTTACGACGCCGTATCTGACATGTCGGAAATCAAGTGTTAAACTCGTCAAAATAATTTCTAAGTTTTTTTCTGAGTTATTAGCTGTGAATGGGAGACGATTTGTTTTCCTTTGAATTTGATTTTCCTTAAAAAAGAGATAATAATAGAAAAGGTGCCGCCGAGGTGTCTGCGTAGGTTAACCATGTAAGGGAAGCTGTCACACACCTGTGTCTTGACACGTGTGAAGGTGACAGAAAGGAAAATGAGTAATTGGGATCATGCAGGGATTTCCTGTAGGAATTAGGGAAAACATCTGCCTAATGAAGCCCTTAAAAACCTTGCAAAGGGCAGCGGTAAATTAGGGTAATAATTCCATTGCTCCTGATATCCCTGTCCTCCTCGTCCGCTTCCAGGTAAAATCCTATCAGGAACAACCCAAGAGCTTTTACCTGCCTTTTACCTGATAAAGATCACTTACAATTTTTGTTTTTGCCTAAGTTGAGAGGAAGACGGCCAGTCGTAAAGTTCAATGGATTATGAAAAGGAATAAAAATTGTCGGTAGGCTTTGAGAAGTAAAGCTTTGTTGTTACCCTTTTCTCCATTCTTGCCAGTATAATATACTGGCAAGAATATTATTATCATTGTTGAGAAAAGCATACCTTATTTTTGATCATAAAGTTCTGACAACAATTTTTCAGTATACCCATCCCCATCATCCTCTCCTAAAATCGCTTCGGGGAATATTTCCGTAGCGCTAGAATGGAAAAAATAAGAACTGAGACGCTTTGCTTTCACTAATTAAATTTCCTGCAATTCAGGACAGGTTTTTAAGCTGCAGCCAACTTTAGAGCAACGAAGAAAGCGAATTAATTATAGTTCAATCGTGATATTTCAATTGTATCACAGTCAGTTAAGTTTTAAATTCATTTTATTTTTTTTTAAGATCACAATTCAATAAATTTATTCCACTTTCACTTTGGATTCATCTGTTTTCGAATTTTCAAGTTTTCAAGTTTTCCAACTCAGATTTTCGATTCGTCTTTTGAATTTTCGAGTTTTCTAATTTTTTATTTTTTGAATTCAATTTTTGAATTTACAGCTTTTCGAATTCAAGCTTTTGAAGTTTTCAGTTTCTGTAAAGACAGCTCATACAAACGCATAGATCGCCTTCGCCGGGGAAAAATTGCAAATATTTAGTTTTGTTGGAATTAGAAATCTGATTTTCGCTTCAAAACGTCACATTTTTGCGGTATGATGATACTACATGCAAAAACGCCTGAAGAAATGGCTGCAATGCAACGGAATGCAGATACTCCGCCATAATGTTTGTTTTTTCGTTGGATCGAAATGGAAGGCTAACAGTGTAAAAATCAAAAAAAAAAAAAAGAATACTGAAATTAATACTGCGATCCAGCACCCCTTGTTTAAACGAAAGTTGAATCTCAAACAGTGAATCAATGAGTTTTTGAGAAAGATTCCTCGTCTCCTGATAAGTTCCAAATCTGCAAGTTGTTAATTAATCTCGTTTCCATTTTCCAACAGGGTATGACACACAGCAAAGCTCATCCCCACCTACGACCTGGTCCAGTACCTCCCCTAATCCACCAGCATGGTCGACCCCACCACCCACATCCCTCAACCTCACTTCCTATTGGCAGGACCAGGCCACTCCCTCAATCACAACAGCCACCGGCCCACTCTCTTCCTCATCTTCTTCCCCTGAGGGAGGGAGACCCACCCCTCACCTCCTCTCCCTCCAGTCTTCATCCCCACCATCATCCACTCATCCCCCTTCCCTCTCTCTTATTGGCTGTGGGAGCTCAATGGTGTCTAATGGGATCTACGCTCAGCATTTTCCAATGCCCGGTGGGTCTCCAGCCCCAGGAATGCTGGCAGAACCTCTTCAGCTCCACCACCCAGCTCAAACCCCGCAGTACCATCACCAGTATTTGAACATGTCCTCCCACCATCCATATTCATCTCAGCAGCACAGTATTTACTTCGACCATACCCATCCTAACAGTTTTACCTGCTCCACTTCCGTTCTCACTCCTAACAATAATTCTCCAGAGGGGAGTAGCAGCTACTCCCACCACAGCTCACCAATCACTCAACTACGGAATGTAAGGTCAGAGTCGACGATTATCAAGTATGAGAGTATGAGCCCTACCAGTCCACATGCCATTCGCTCATGGTCGCCACTTACACCACCTCAACCTAATATTGCATGAAGGAAGGGTTAGAAATTATTGTAAAGTAAGACTAACAACAAGGAATATTTATGAGAGCTCTCGAGCTCTCATAAATATTCTTTGGACTAACAAGGGAACGTTACTACGTCTGTCATCTCGAATTCTGTGATATCGAAAAATATTACTCCAGAGATGCCAAGAAAATAACGCTGAATTTCACTCGGTACATTTCCAAGTTTTCTGAAAAATTTTTTTGGGCGACTTACTCACTTTTTAATTTTGGGTAATCGTTATGGGTTTTAGCACGCAAAAATAGGCGATTCTAGAAGTAGAACGTTGAAAAAAACGGATTTTTCAGATACACAGCAAATCGCTTTTTTACGCGTCAGATCTCCCAGAAATTTTTGATGCCTCATTTAGCATGACTCAAACATTCGTAATTTTGGGTACAGTATTGCACCTATTCAGACTTCTAGAAAAATTCAGTTTGTTCAACGCTCCAACTTTTACCCGTTCATTTCATAGGGATTTTCCGAAACGGCTGGAAAAAAATAAGCTGAAAACACCAAGAACACGAAGTTTAGAAGTCTAGATTCTCAGTCTCAGCCCATACGTCCGAACGCGAGGTGTTGGACTTCTGAACGTTCCCTTGTTAGTTTAATGAAAGTACACTCCATTGCTACTGCTGTGACATTTTTCCGCCCCACCCACCTTTCCCTAAGCTGCCAATGGGATTCACTCAGTGAGTAACAATGGCCGGAATATACGTAAACCTCATAAGGTACAATGTAATGACGAAAAGTATTGTTCCATTTTATGATCTTTTGTGGTTGTAATGCATGACAGGGAATCACTTAAGGGAAAAACGAAGAACCTAAATGTAATCAAAAGGTCTTTCTACGTTACTGCCATAAGCTAAGCTAAGATTCTTAAGAAATAATAATGTCTAGGCCCAGTGGAATTACTAAGTTGGGTCCCTCCTGTGTAACTTTCCACTTAGCACCTCAATAATAAAATTCTAAAAGAAAAAAATATATTCTTAATGTATTCTTGTATTCTATCCAAACCGAGTCTATTCATCAATTTTCTGCTCAGCCACTGCTACTAGGTCATGAGAAGATCGTCATCGCTCCGCTGTTTTCTTCGAGGAAGCAAACTGTTCAGTGGAAATTCTTTAAAACAAAAAAAAGAGGTACGCTTCACACCTACACAAGCATTCCTCTCATTTCCCATCATAACAACTTTATGATCCCTACACGATGAAATTGAATTAAGGAAATTATAAAGAGAGAAAAATAACTAACTAAGGAACTGGGTTTACATCTGGACATTTACCCGCAGGTCTGGTCCCCCACCACCCAGTTTCTTCAGGGGTTTCTGCTGTAGTAGCTGCGTTCTCCGGTTTGTTTAGAGCGCTAAATCCCGGTACGCTGTTTTTCCCGCAAACTACCAGTACGCATACTTGCCCTACTCCACTAGGTGTTTTTGCAATGCCGGAATTCTCCGTTAATTGAGGAAAACCTTATTTGTGAAATACCATATGGCGCCGCTGAAGAATTAGTAGGCTAATCACGAAGATACAGCCACGGAGGCAGGTTCTCTGTCCTCCACTACTATCTCTATGGCAGGTAATCACGTTAAGGGAAAAACCTCAAAGCACCACACTGTGCCAGAGGCTAATCACGAAGATACAGCCACGGAGGCAGGTTCTCTGTCCTCCACTACTATCTCTATGGCAGGTAATCACGTTAAGGGAAAAACCTCAAAGCACCACACTGTGCCATAAGAAATCATTCTTGGAGACGATGAAAAGCATGATTTCATTATGTTTCTCGAAGATCTAGCCGCCAGCAAGTCGTCATCACCACTAAACAATATTTAAGAGTAGAGATGAGATTTTATTATTAACTCTGTTTAGGCAAACCTGAAGGATCCGCCGCTCCTTAGCTATAGGGTAGTACAAATTGATTTTTTCTACGGGAATCCTGCTTGATGTAAAAGAGGAACTGCTGAATACGCTTCTACTGCGGATTTGTGGGTAGATTTAAGAGCGTAGATTGACCAGTTGGGAGATAGACGACGTTACGTGATTTGGCTAATTGATAGGCAATGTCCTCTGCTGCTTCGATCCGACGTAGTTCTACTAGACCCTCTCCAGCATCTCCAAAGGCTTTAGCAAGAAGCTGAGCCGCCTGCAATGCATAGAAGGGAATTAATAAAGAAAATGAGTAAATACACGGAAATAACTAAGTGACACCGCACACCGGTATAGACTCTATGAGGGTTGCATCGTAAATGCATCACGAACAAAGTACAATATGATTATTTGAGTAATTTCACACATTTTAAGAATAAAAATCTGTGTGAAATTGTTTTTGGTAAAATACGAGAAAGGTGAAAAGATGACTGACCTGAGTATCCCCTTCAGCTGAAATGACTGCAGCCTTCTTTGACTGCTCTGCCTTCTCTACAAGGAATCGAGCACGTTCGGCATCTTGCTGAGCCACTTGTTTCAATTCAACAGCCTGTGTGAATTCCTTTCCAAACGTCAAGTGTGTCTGTAAAATGGTAATAAACCCAAAAAATTCAAGTTTCGACTTTAAATAAGGACGCCATCTCATATGCTTTAGCTTACAATTGAAATGTCATCTAAAATAACTCCAAACTGCCCAGCACGCTCCATAAGATCTTCTCTGACTTTCTGTGAGACAATCTCTCGCTGCGTAATGAGTTCCCCAGCGTCGAACTGAGCCACGACAGCCTTCAGGACTTCATTAGTGATAGACGGGAGGACACGCTCGTCATAGTCAACCCCAAGTGTACTGAAAATCTTAGGAAGTTCATCAGGAACGGGGCGGAAGAGAATACGAAGCGTAATGTTGACATTCTGGAGGTCTTTGGACCCAGTAATAACCGGCACATTACGAGGACGAGCCCTGATGTCAAAAATGTATGGCCTCTGGACCCAAGGGATGTAGAAATGAGTTCCTTCACCAACAACTCCAGGCTTTATTCCGCTGAATCGATCGAAAATAACGCTTCGATGGCCGCCATCAACTAAAGACATAGAATGAAGGAAACTGAGGTTAAAAAACAAAATACAGAAGGCTTGTAAGCCTTGTCATAGCTCTTGACCTTTAATAGCCCTTTTATAAGCCATAGAGCAGGACGATCGTACAAAAACTATTATTATTAACGTAAAATCCTCAATGATTGTCAATTACCATTGTACAATGCCGAGTTGACCACGCTACCGGCAACGGCGAGTCCAATCCCAATTTGGCCAATTCTTGTCAAAAACTGTGCCATTTTCCGTAGTTAACGATTTAATTAACAATTGAACACTGGGCTCAAGTTTAAAACTACAAAGTCAGCTCCGTAAACCGTAGATGATGCAATTTGCTTCCGAGTTAGCGGCTTCCGATTATTATTTTTTTTCAGGAAAAAAATTCAAGTCACACGCCTGTGGTTTGACTTTCCCACGCACTCCGCTGTTGATACTCTGCTCCGCTCTGCTCTCTAGCATTCGAAGCTTCCTAAAAACCTTTTCAGTGAAAACTTCGTCAAAAAACTTTTTCACTTTTATATAAATTAATAATTAAAAAGCGCAATTTATAATATACTAGGCCCAGCAGGCCCAGCAAACCTACAGCTAGAACACAATGAACATGACGGCCACAATAAGTCCAAACAAACAGTAAAAATATTCCGAGGCTACGAGGGATTGCCAAGTGATACGCCTTAGTAGTCCAAGTCCTCGAGTACCAGTGTATGCTGGTCCATGGATGAAATGACCGGAAGACGGGCTTGATCTTGATCCAATTCAGAAATAGGGAACGTCACGCTTCCCAGTGGCGTCCCAGCAGAGGTGCTCAATTTCCATTCTTGCTGACCTGAGTCAGGATCGTCCGGATCTTGAGAACTGATGGCGACCAGCTGGAGTTCACTGTCTTCTGTTTCATCTTTAACTTCACAAGATTCAGTAGCGTGATGGATTTTTAGAATATGGTTGGGATCTAATGTCGTTCCAACTGGCACTACGACTGTGACGATTTTCGTCTCACCATCATCGTTGGTCTGAACATGGAGAATATGATCGACTTCGGAGCTACTATGTGCACTCATGCGCTTCTTTCTAACTGAAGAGAGGCGAGACGCTAGGACTTTCTTAGAACGTGCTATTCTTGGTTCACCGGATCCAGCACCTGCAGCCGCTACAATTTCTTTCACATGAATCTTCTTATGGATTCGCAAGGAATTGGCTTGGGAGAACCGCTTGTGGCAAATTGGACACTGATACGGCCGCTCCCTTAGTAAAGGAAATAAAGCAGAGAGTCAACCTTAGAAACGTCAAAGCATCGTTGCGATATCTACGAGCACTAACCCAGTGTGAGTGCGAACATGGAGGGTGAGATGTTGCTTGACATTAAAACTTTTACCGCAGTCTGGCCAAGTACAAGCGTGGGGTTTTTCACCTGCAATTTAGAAAATATAATAACCGGCTCAAAAATATAATGCAAGAAAGTAATAATTAAGAATGTGATAAATATTACCAGTATGCGTCCGTTCATGCCGTGCTAAATCTTTTAGAAAGTAAAATAATCTTCCACAGAATCTACACTGTTCCTTTTTATCTCCCGTATGAATCATGTTATGAAGCTTTAATTTGTTCTAAAAATGAAGAAAAATGGTAAGAATAATATTATTTTGATGTTGTGTGAATCAGTATATCAAGTAATACCTTTACACGAAATCGCTTTCCACATCCTTCTACAAGGCAAGGGTACGGCCGGAGATCAGCATGCATATTCATATGGGATTTTAGTGAGCTGAGCCCTGAAGAAATAAGGCATTAAAAAGAAGAATTTCAAACAGTGTAGCAAAACTGTTACCTGCGAGAACTTTTCCACATTCAGCACATTGTGCTGGAATCTTATCCTTGTCAGGGAGGAGTAATGGGTCGGAGGCATCAGTGGATTCTGTTCTCATTTTCTTCGGACGTCCTCGTTTCCTTTTCTGATCAACTGAAGCTGTATTAATGAAGGGAAGATCCTTAAACTCAACTCTATAGGATCGAACTGTAGCAAATAAATGTACCATGATCGGCTGGAAGTTGCTGTTTCTGAGGACTCTTCTCGGGAATCCATTCTGGGTCACACAAAGCATCTAATAATTCCGGATTCCCTACGAATTACCTTTGAATTAGGTTCATATCCAAAAAAAAAAAGAGCTGCATTTACCATCCACCTCCGATTCTGAATCCTGAGAGCTTTCTGGTTTGATTTTCTTTCTCAGCCTTTCGCCTCCCGGCTTAGCTGGTTTTGCTTCTATTCCAGAGGAAGCAATCGCCTTCGATGGTCTACCCCGCTTTTTCTTTTTTGACTGGGGACCAGTGAAGTTATCGCCTTCTACAACATGTAACATTTAGTAAATTAAGGTAGCAAGATTGCAAGAGATTCAAGTTACTCTAACCTAGTGGATTTTCGAAAGTTTTATCATCTTCTGCAATCCTACTATCAGTAGAATTTTCTTCCTGCAAACAGTCGCTGCCGAGAGGATCCCCTAAGAAGCGCTTCTTTTTTTCACGGAGTCTTTCCCGTCGATCCGGGTCCTGTATCAACTTAGCAGCTGATTGTCTACTGCTTCTTCTAATATTTTCTGCTTTTGATGAAAGGGACTTCGCTAGTTCTTCAATCTCATCAAAGTCATGGATATGTTTACGGATCTGTGAAGCCTTGTCAATCAGCTCAATTCCTAAAAAGCAAAAATGAACTTCATAATAGCTTCCAGACTGCAAATTACATCTAACTGTAACTGTATATATCTTGCTAGTCCTGTTTGTCTCTCTGAGATGAGTCACTTCGTTGGGTCTATTACCTAACTAGTTTGTTGACATGTTACCGTCAGCGTCTGAACTTACCAAAATGCTGATTGATGAAGTTCGATATTATATTGATTTCGACGAACAGAAGTTTGAGCTCTTGACCAAATCCATCCAATCTATCTCTGCAAGTCTTCATTCCTGATTCAAGTAAATCTAGTCTATCCGGTTCGTTGTGATGGTGCTGGTCTTGTTGAGGACTCGGCGGTGATTCCAGCATTCCAACGTCCTCGTCACACAGAAGGTTCAGAGGAACGTCCTCACTATACACCACATTGTCCAGGTTACGCAGTTCTTCCGATGTCCCCTCCATGATTATGTCTCCGGAATACAACTATATAATATATAAAATACCTTTGACCTCTATTTTTGAACTATCGAGAATTTATTTTTCTGTCCTTAACTTCTCCCTCTTACATTCAGAAAAAATACCGTATTCGCGCGAATATAAAGCTCCACAAAGCTCACCTTGTAGTACGACAATTGGGTTGATTTTTGGCCTTCTAGTTGATTTTTCATAGGGTTCCAATAGGGTGCCAAAAAGGGTTCCAGGGTGCTCATAGAGTGCCGTATCTCAAGGTAAGTGACTGTGATTTTGCTACTTAAGCTTCCTTCAATTTACAAGTAAACTCCACAATTTTCCTTCGAATGTGAACTTATTAAATTCATTCTACTGCTACTACTACAACTCAAATTCCCTTCAGGGTTTAATGATAAGGTTTAAGGACGTGCAAAAGGTTTTATATTTTTTGCGTCGCTATGGGTGATTTTTGAGGTATGCGTTGATAACAAACTTCAGGGTGAGCAGTTTAGATCTAAATTAATAATTACAAAATTCTGAAAACGATATTCTCTTGCGCATAACTTCCACAAAATTGACAAATCTCATCCTAAAACTAGTCCATCTTTAGGAACATTTTTTGTGACATCCGCTACCTCTAAAACCTCGTGAAAGGTGTCTAATTAAAGGTACGTTCGTCCTTAAGAGACTGACGGAATGATATTTGTGATTTTTGGTGCCGTTTCTGTAAAAACAGCCAATTAGTGAAAAAAACAAAACAGGGTTCAGCAAACTCGCCCGTGACACGCCCAGAAGGTTTAAATCAAGCAAATCATTCCGTGAAGCTCTATACAATCGCTTTTCCTTTAATTTGACGCATGGACGAAGTCTCTACGACCATCCGTCACGTTCAAAAAATGTTCCTAAAGTTGACGATTTTCTCATGCTGTTTCTATGGGAAGAAAACCTTTCGCACGTCCTTAATCCGCAAAAGTTCAGAACATTTCGGAGAGTTTCAAAATGCGCTTGAAACAAGCGAATAACCTAATTAAAAAATAAACCGTGCAACACGGATTTATGGGTGAACCGGGTGCATACGGGGGTATACAGGGTGTACCGGGTGTATATGGGGTCATCCCGGATGTATATGGGGTCATACCGGGTGTAACTGTGTATGGGGGTATACCGAGTGTATACGGGGGTGTACCATATGGGCTAAAAATCAAAAATTTTCAAAACTTCACCGATCGGTCTATAACTTGAACTTGACCGAGCTGTGACCCTAAAGTACTCGCATACCAAAAATCAAGTCAATCCGATCAGTTCGTGAGTTATCGCGCGGACGGACGTCCGGACCGACGGACGGACATTGCATTCGCATGAATAGCGCTCGCGCTATTAATAAAGTAATATGCTTGACTAAAAGCTGAAGAAAGCATAGCTTAAGCTTGGGTAGGTTAAAAATTCAAATTAAAAAGTTTTAGATGCAGCAAAGCTTGATGAAAAAAGCAGTGCTGCACAAATGTGCACCGCCGGGCGAAATATATCCGAAGGTTAAATATTCTATTGCGCTTTTTTGTTAACTAAACACTTTTGCTGCATGCATTATTGTGACGACTGAAAGTAAGGGTACTTTTTGTAAAGTAATTTTGCATCTGACGAGCCTCCGGCTAAAAAAGCGACTACTTGACATGGCCTCAGTAAAATTTAACCGCCCTGTACTTCAAGAGTTACCGTCTCCTTGAAGGACATTAAATGCTGTATACAGGTAAGGAGGATTTATGTCACTCTTTTTATGATTCAAGAGAAGAGGAAGAAAGAAAGAGGATGTACGGAGCTCTAGCTTCTGCAAAATGTGCCAAATCTTCTAAGGATCAAATCTCCAAGCTTTCTTTTTGTAAGTAAAAATGTTGAAAGGAGGATTTAGATGAGCGGAGAGCAACGCCTAGAGAAAATGCTTTCTCCTTCATCCCTTGCTTTCAAAGCCCATTTACTTTGAACATGGCTTTAAAATTGTATATAGGATTGGAAGTCTCACCAGGGTACTTTCAGACGTCTGAATTAGCACATGATCAGCAGCTGTACCGACGAGGCAGAAAGCAAGGAGACGTCCTACTAACTTAAAATCACTTAAAAGGCAAAACCTAATCTCGAACTCCGTTTTCTTACACGTATCTGAAGTCGTTAGCTCGATTGCTTTCACTTAATGAAAATCATTATATTTAGAGACCTCAAATTAATTCTTCAGTGTCTTTACCCGGGTAAGAGCATACCCGGGAAAGAGTATGAACCCGTCTCATTTACACAGATCAACCATAGAGATTGGAATTCCGTCTAGAGTTGCATCGGGGCCTTGCTGGAAAAGTCTATTCGCTTTCTCCATGTGTTGATTGACTATATTTACCAACCTAGCGAAGCACGACAGCGAAAACACGAATTACTTGCTCCAGGGGTCCTTGTTTTTTTTCTCCTTTAACTATGCTTAACCGAAAAAAACGAGAAGCATTTCAGTCGAATCAACAAATTACGTGAATTTGAGTGAAATGTTTTGTTAGCTGGAGACTTAGCAATCTCATTTTTTCGGAGCGCTTTAAATGTGATTGTTTAAATCTGATCAGTAGTTATGGCCATTGAGATGCCAAAATATTGCTTCTGTCAAGAGCTAAATCTTAGCATTTAATTGTTAAAGTTTTCTAATAAAAGTTCAAATAATCTGGTTGGCCAATAAAAGAACTCAATTCGTAGCTGAAGCTTTAAAATTTTCAAGTACCTGAAGATAAGCAGAAGGATCAGTATCCTTGAGAGCTTCAATGCAGAACTGTATAAGTGCCGTAGTCTGCTGCAGCCTTTGTGTGTGACTCGTAACTTCGGTCTTGAGTGAGCGTAGTTTGTACTCTTTTTCACGCCTGATGTACGTAATGAGCTCCTGCTTTCTCTGCTTGAGGGTCTCAATGACTGCATCCACTTGAGCTGAAACGAGATTCTCCATCCCAGCACAGTTTTCCTACAATACAAAATGTAATTATTCCAATTAGATTCAGAAAAGGAGAGAATTAAATATTCATTGAAAGAGATAAAAAGAAAGTTGAAGGAGGGATTCAAGGAAATTAGAAATCTCAAACCCTTTTTCCAGGAACACGAAGAGAAAGTAGTAGAAAAGAATGAGCGAGAGGCCCATTAGAGTCTCAGAGGATAAGGACAATAATAGAGATAGCACAAGTTATCTCACTTATAATGTCAAACTGATTTAAGGTTAAGGGCAGGGGAGAAAATCTCGGATTTAGACATAAGTCTACTCACAATGAAGAAAAAAAAATGTAGACAAAGTTTTCATTCTCAAAATATAATTCCAAGCTTTGAAGTTAAATGATTTGGAAAACGAGATTTTTATTCTCATATTTATTTCCTTTTCTCCTCCTGTGAAAATTGAGTGGAGTTCCGGATAAAGCTCGTACTAGAAGCAAAAGCGAAATCGACACTAAATCTGAATTTTTCAACTTTTCATTCCTTTAAATGGGCAGTTTAGGGCATACCTTAGCACTTTCTCCAAAAGGGTAATGCTCTGCGTATTGACCTTAGGAAAAGTGGAATTCTCCACTAAAACTAACTCAGCCAGCTTAAAATAAATAAAAGCGGAATAGTTAATCAAGGGTACGAACGACTACTGTAAGAACTGAAAATTTTGCCCATTTCTGAAAAAAACTTGGCTGCAGTACTTGACAACTGAGATGCACCACAGGAAAAGAGCCACGTTCCTCCGCTCACGTTTCTCATCGCATGGTTGCATACTGCAGCGCAGTATTTAACTAAACCCCAACCTGTCACTTTTCAGAATTGAAATCCTTGGATCATGGAAGTCAACTTTAGAATCCCAGCTCTAAGCTTTTACTTTGCTTTTACTGTGCACAGTTGGCAATGCTCCTTAGCCTCCAGTTAGACAAAAACACTTTCTGCCTATAAAGGTTATTCGTGCTGGAAAAAGGGGGAGAGGGAAGATAGTGGAGAAAGAGGGGGAGAAAGTCCCAAGAGAAAATGAGTGGCAGGGAGGCCGTATACACGTCTCTCCATCCATTAGTGCGGCAACTACACACTGATACTCGAACTCCGTTTCTACGTCTGCTGCGTGCGGGGAAGAAAGTAGATGATCTTCACATTTCACATTGAAAATATAAAAAAAAAAGAACAACTTTCTCGCTTCTCAAGAAAAATCAAGGAGGAGGCAAGGAACATTTTGAATAGACTCTTTACAAACTATGCACGTCATTATTCACTCAACTTGATCATCCCCTTTCTTTCATATTCAACGTCTACTCCAGTCTGGTTACCAAATAATCAGAAATTATTTTCTCGAATGGGAGCTAGGGATAGGGTATCAAAATTTCGGAATTTATATCTAGGTTCTTGCTGATTATTTTACGACAGATTTGCTGAGCCGGCAAAATTTTCGACTTCTTGGAATTTCCCCACGGGAATGGGAATTAAGTATACAAGAATAAATTAAATTATATACTTTCCATCAGCATAGCAGGAAATGAAAGTAAATGGATTTGAGTCGGAAGGTGAGGAGGATGAAATGGAAAAGCTGAGGTGAAAGAAATTTTCAAGCTTATGCATGCTGCAAACTTAAGATAAACTTAAGACTCGTTCTATAAACCGAGACCTAGACCTATGTGTACAGGCGTCTAATCACATTTCTTGAGCACATTAGTCAGGGAAACTAATCTACACGATCAATACACAGAGAAGTAGAGTGAAACCAATTTATCACCACCAGCACCCCCCCCCCCCCCCCCCCCCCCCCCCCCCCCCCCCCCCCAGTCTTTCCTTCCTCCTCCATAAACAGACCAATCCGGTGACATTGGAGCTAAGTAAAATGAATTACAGGAAATTATTAAGGCAGGAAAGTGCTGAGCCGAGCAAGGAATAAAATGCTTGACTTCAAATTTTGTTTTTTGCTTATGTTCTTGGAAAAAAGACAAATGATCACAACAAAGGAATTAAGGTTGAGTTTTTAAACTTCTGGGTTGAGCTGGAGGCTTCCTTGCAAAAGAAAGCGGGCGGTCTACTTGGAACATTGGCCGAGGGTTTGCTTTCGTGGGTTGTGGGACTTAAATGCAAGATAAAGTTCACAACTTTCTCTTTTTTGTGGAAGGAGATAAGGAGGCTGAGCTTTCTTCTACAAAATATAATGAATGGTAACGAGCATCTCTACTGGGTATATTTTCTCATTTCTATTTTCCACAGAGGGGCTGGGAAGAGGGCATTAAAGTATCTTGCCTTTAGTAGTCTCGAGCACAAAAAGTCAGAGCTCTGATAAAATACCCCGTAGAAATTGCAGCTTAGTAAAAATTTTAATAGCAGTCAAATAAGATTGAACCGTTCTCGCTAAAGCTTGATTCACATTACCATGATCTACAGTAAAGTAACTGAGCAGCTCAATTTGCTTTAGATGGCGAAATCGAAAAATAGCAGATTCGAAGCGAGAAATTTTCAAAAATTTAAGGGATCAAAAAATAAGTTTTTGATTCCCCTGCTTCTCAGTTCAATTCACAGATTTCTCCCCAGCGATTTCAAAAAAATCACAACTCTGTAGTATAGCAATTGTAGCAACTGTATTGACATACGCAGATGCTTTTTCTACTAAAGGATCTTGACTGCAGATCAGTCGAGAAGTATGCGCAGATTTCGATTCCCGCCTTTCATATCCTGCTGGAGCTGGAGGGGCTCTGATCTCAAAAGTTTTAGGCCTCGGCAGCAGAGCAGGATTTGAAAACAGAGAATCAAAATTTCATATTTTTCGGCCGACATGTGTACCTTTTCTCATTACTAACTTTGATTAGTTACTCTCCTATGACGGTAATGTGAGTTAGGCATAACGGCTCACGCTCACAGAATCATGCTTAGCTATTGGAAAAAAATTTAGAAATTTAACTTTTTTTTCTTTTGAAAAGCAAGCCAAGCGGCGAACATGTAAGCGCAAGTATAGCATTAAAAAAGTTTGAGACTAAAAATACCGAGTACTCAGGTCAAGGGGTAAATGTTGAGTTGTAAAAGCATGAAAAGCTTTCAATGTCATTAGAAGCCAAATAATAATGGTTTCGACGTTTCATGATGAAGATGAAAAAGAGCGTGTGGAAATAAGTATAATTTCAAAGCCTTCAGATTTACAGTCGGGTGGACCCCACTCCATTCAATTAACAGATGAGGAAAAGCTGTAATGATAGCATTTATACCCGTTAAACTTTGGAATCCCCATTTGAAGACACGCACAAAGGAGTTTGGAAACTTCAGCCACCGGAGGACAAACTTTCTTTTATTATTGTGGAGAGAAGGAAGCAAAGAACCGAAGAGGAAAAGCAACCGGAGATAATTTTAACTTCTCTCCTTCCATTTCCTGGAAAAACGGACAGCCCCTACTCCAGATTATAAAGAATTTAAGTCGAAGAAAAAAGGAAATCTAGAATTTGAGAAAACTCATTTTCTAAAAGCGGAAAATACTTAGCTCTCAGCAACTCAAGTATCTTCTTTTCCCCCTTCCCTCCCTTGTTTACTCACCACCGTCCTTCAGCTAATGCAATTTTAAGGTTAAGAGAAAACTTTTCTCCACTTCAGCTTCAACCTACCAGAAACCTTCTTCACTTCTCTGACAAGCTGAAATTATTTAAAACTCCAAGATCAAAGAATAGAAAGGTGGGGTATTTCTTTGAGTTTAATAAACTGCGGGAATTAAAAAATTAGCTAGTAAATTACTGTGGCCTTGCGTATAACATAGTCAAGCTATTTGAGCTTCCGTTAATAGGTTAGCGGTATGGAATTATTTGCAGGCTTATGCAATGGTGTTGGCGGACTTTCAAGAGAGTTTCGCTCTAGTCTCCCAAAATCGAGTGTTGCTGATAACCTGGTAAAATGGAAGTGACGGGACGCAGAAGTGAGGCTCAAGAATTTCTAATTAGCCGAGAATCAAGCCCGATTCCTTTGAGCTTTCTCTAATTCCAGTTAATTAAGTAAGGGGGTACTGCGCCCGTAAATCCTGCTCCGGATGTACTACTACTACTATATATATAGTACTACTCTGTAAATCTTATTTCCAATATATTCAATGTTCCCGCCTTTTTTAAAGAGCCTTTTCACCCTCTTTCCGCTGAAAATGATTGGGTTGTCCTACAGGCACGTGCCGAGAACATATAAACAGCCTTCCGACCCCCGCCTCGCTTCTAAATTCAATTTTAATATAAAAAAAATCAAACTCATCGCCGTGCAGGGTTTCAGTCCCTTCTCAAAAAAATTCTTCCATAATCCGACCCTGCTCAAAGAGGGAATTCAGGTAAGCTTAACTAAAAATAGGGCTCCCTAAGTTCCTCACCTGCTTTCTAATACTAAAAGTAAAATATAACTAATATGTCAGGAAGAATGCCATTAAACGCATTTTTCAGATGCGCCTAAATTTAATTAAAATCTCTCCAACCCATTTGAACCAATCGTTAAATCTTCAATATTCAACTTAAATGCAGGAGTCTGATAGTTTCAAGTCACGAGAAGCAGAGTATGAAGTTCAAGACTGCCAGGCAACGAGGGAGGCAAAGCAAAAAAAAAAAATACCGATTTTTCGATGATAAGGTATAAGTGGAGGACATTTCGTTAGATCGAGAAGTCACAGGGGAGGAAACCATTAGCGACATATTGGAAACGTGTCCCGTTCAACCTGGTACCTATTAATCTCCCTGTCTCAGGTTCAAATCTATTATGGTTTCATTGTTTCCCCTCTGACTGAGTGACAAAAGGAAAAACCGCTTCTGTCCTCTCTCCAATGACAAATAAGGAGAGCCGAAACCACGACTTTCTCCTGCTTCCAACTCTGAGCTCAAAAGGAGAAAGTTTGATTGCGTGAAAGCGTAATAAAGAAAAACAGAAGCCAAGACTAAAGCTAAAGTAATATGAGCCCTGCCTTCCACTTACGTTCACTTTCTCCGTCTGGGTTTTCAGGCGTTGGATAAACTCCGTCCCGGATTTCGCTTTCTCTGAAAGTTGCTGGAGATTATGTGACAGCTCCGTCTGAAAGTAAGAAAAAAAAAATTGATTAACTTTCCAACAGCCTTACGTCTGTATTAATGTCATTTCTTAACAAATATGACCTATGCTGAACTTGAGGTTATAAATAACAAAAATAAATTAAAACATTTTTTTTTCAGAGAATTTATTACAAAGGCGCCCCTGTGCCAAACGCTTAAGTCGACCTGTCAAAAAGGACCCCGGGTCACGAATGACTTTTCCATACCCACCTGAACAAGTTTTTTGCATTTGTATGGGGCCGGCTCTGGTTTTCCTCGTCTAAGGTCACCAGGGTCGTACCAAAGGTCACAGGTAAGTACTGCCTCCGGTTCGATTTAGTTATAACTCAATTGGAGTCCTATTTGTTACTTGACTGAAGCTTCCACCAAACCAAGTCCTAATCAGCAATTGCGCTATGACCTCAGTTGACCTTTGAAGACCGTACAGGTCAAATAGGGTTGGATTCAATACAAAACTGGCTCAGCTAAGCCAGATGAGGCTACCTATGAAGTAGCCGAATTGAACCGGAAGCAAATATTCATGAGGCGTGACCTGGGGTCCTTTGAAAATTGTTCTACTCTTATTAAAGATCTGAACTGACAAGAGTTATAAAGCCTTTGAGCCATGCAGCTGTGTCACAGCTGTCAATCGAATTCGGAAGTTTCTTCGTCTTGATCGTAATTTCTGTTTTTCAGAAGGAAATTAGAAAACGAGGCACGTGGAGCCTCTCTAACTCAGTTTGCATGAGAAATACTGGCATTTTTAAGGATGGAAAAAACTTTTAGTAAATGAAATTAGAGTCTACGTGGCTTTCACTTCAAAAAATTCACTTCTCTAAAAATGCAAACTTGACATTCATTAATCCACTCCTCATCTTCCGGAGTGAGAATTTGGTTACATTATTTTCGCCAAAAAACGGATTCAAGAAAAGATGAAGAAGGAATCTTTTTTATTTTTTTTCTTGCCTCGAGGAGAAAGCACAAAGTTAAATTTTGAATTTTTTTTTCCTAGAAGAAAATCCCCTGACTCTCTGCTTCTCCTCTCCGTTCACGCACTTGATTCTCCTTCGCTTACAAAATTTGATAAATTCAATCGAGTTTACTTTCCTTCCTCGGAGAAAGTGTAAACTGGAGAAAAGGAAGGAAGTAGAGGGAATGAAGAACTCACTCGCACGTAATATTTGTTGTATTCATGAAAACTTATAGTTTTCCTGACTTTTCAGCAGGAGGTCAGGGAGGGAGGCCTTTGAGAAATATGATGATGATACTCCAGCAAAACTTGCTCGGAAAGAAGAAGGTGAAGAAAACTGCACTAGAATTTAAAAGTCTGAAGAAAGTCAAGAAAAGTGAAAGGAAAAGAAAGTCACTATCGATCCAGACGGCGTTTCAAGAAAGGAGTCATAAAACTGCCCTTTTCGTTTCTTTGCTCTTTATTGGGCTCTTTATATAAAATTTTGACTTGATTGTACCAACTGTATGTGCAGCAAGCTAAAACATAGACGAAGAAGGTGCTTTGATTGTAAAAGGTCTTTGCTTCACCGGGTTCTCTAACATTTTCTGAGCCAAGGAACTAAGCCACGAAAACATGGGATCCAGTCCCCCATAAAAATATTACTTTCAACACCGAACAAGAAACGATAAAACTCAAACCTTTAAAATTTCCCACCAATGAATCTGTTAAAACGGCCTGCAGGGAAAAATTCATGAAAATCTCTGTTGAAATTCTTGCAATCTCTCCATCAAAAAGAATTCAGAAACCCTCCGGCTCCACCTATTCATGAAAATCCAGTTTCAAGTTCTAAGAATGTAAAAAGTTAGCTGGATCTGGCGAGAGTTGAAGTTATTGTGCCGAGGGTGTAACTTCTTACTCGTTGACCGGAATTGGCTCACCCAGTTCCATTGTTCCCCTCATGTCAAACTCTGGGGGAGACAAATAGTAAAATAGAGCCACTCGACCAAGGGAGAAATAATCGTTACGGCGGATGGTATTGTAATTGTGAGTAGTTTAATGGGGAAAGCAGACGCTTCTCCAGACCCTTTTCCAATTTCCTTTGTCCTCACTCTCCATTTTCAAAGGTTTTCGATTCCAGTTTATGGGTTAAGGACTCCAAGTTTCGGAAATGATTTGCTTTCCGTGGGGATTTGAGTCTGAAGGGGAATGAGCTTAGACAAAAAATTCGAATTTGAGATAGGACCAAGGACTCGTGTACAATGTCAAACAGAATGAGCCATGATTACGTCATATGATTAATCACACTATTCCCCTGTCCATTGTTGTCCCTCCGTCCCCTTCCATTGTTGAGGCACTTCAAAAGAACTTGGGATTTGTAATCAAAATACTGTGTTGGCTCCACAAAAAACTGTTGACAAGGTTTTTTCGCAACATAATATCCAAACTGGACATACACAGACACGCGCCAAGTCGGAAATTTGTTTAGTTTATAATTTCACCGCCAGAATAATTACTGAAGAAAGCTGTGTGCCCAAAAGCTCCAAAAGTAAAGTTCTTATACATATACAAAGATCAAGTCCAGCGTGGTTAGTAACTACAGAGGCGCCAAATGAAAACGTTTTTGAAAAAGAAAATTAAAAAAAAGGAGCAGAAACGCAGCGGGATCATTTTTTCCTCAAATAATTTGTGCTGTCACCGGGCGTGTTTTACTGCTTTCTTATTAAGGCAGAGAAATTCTCTAGATAATTTTCAACAACTTATCGGGCAGGACAGAAATTCACTAAATTCGAGGAATAGCTATTCCACCTTATTCCTGGAATAAGAGTTATTCCCTCACCAAATTCAGTAATTAGGGAATAGCGGCTCCATAAGGCTTAATGCATTTGGACACCCCT
>JABASM010000413.1:0-23482 GCA_019776545.1 Brachystomella parvula
TTTCGTACACCGTTTGTACGGTTTATTTAATTTTTAGACATAGATTCAAAATGTTAAATGAATATTTACTTACCAAAGCTCGAGGTGTCGCTGATGGTGCGCCGAGTCAAAAATGGCTACGTACTTCTCGTGGAGCTGGCGGTAAGAATCCTTTTGATCCGCAGCTCCGCCTACGGCCGGTTCCACTTGCATTCTGAGTACAAAATGAGCCGAGTAAAATTCTTTTGTGACATCTTCCTAACTTTTTTCTACGCTATTTCACCTCTCTCTTCGATATTTAATTTTCAAAGAGCCAAGCTCCTTGCAGAGGAGTGAGGAGAAAAAGGTCGGAAATTTTTAGCTATGCATGCTATGTTTGATTTAAACAGAAGTTAAAGATAACTATAGAAAGTAAAACCTCAACCACTCGTTACTTGGTTTAATTACTTGGATGCTTGAGAACAAAGGAGGCCGCGATATGAAGTTAAAGCAAATCGAGTCACACTTGCGGAAAATGATTAACAGGCACTCGTACTAGTACTTTAGGGCATTTTCCCAACTCGGAATCTAAAATAGTTAAGGCATGAAAATTCTAAGAACAGCCAACTGACCGTTATAACCCCACAACACGGTAATTTAACTTTTAAAACTCCAGGAAATCCATGTTCAGGTGTCTCAAGGACCTTTCCTTCTTTCTACCCTTTTCGAACCAGTTTTCGGGCAAGGTTCTGATAAGGCTTTACTCCTTTCCTGCTCCGTTAATTCAAATTTAAAAATTAAAATTCCTATAAAATCAAATGTTAAGACAGTAGACAAGGAAAGAAAATCTCTTTTTCCTTTCTTTCTAGTAGAAATCAGAACTTCAAATAGGCTGGTGCATAGTGAGGAATAATCGAGGTTTCCGCTGATAGTAGAAAATTTTCAGCGGATTTTTAATGAAGAAAATAACGGATTTCCATTAAGATAATCTGTATAGTGAGATTTTTGAGGTGATTTGAGGTGACTGACTCTTTTAAAAATTTCATAAAAGGAAACGAAGACTACAGAGAAAGTTAACTTCCATAAGAAAGGAAGCTTGGACTTAACTCTTTTAAACTGAGTGAGACTCAATATATTTCAGAATGAGTCAAGGAAAAGCTAGTCGAAGGACTTGTGCAATTTTCTCTCTTCCTTCCCAGTTCTTCCTTATTTTTCCTTTCAATTGAGGGTGATGGGGTGGTTGAGTAGGAAAGTTGGTAGATTACTCCAGAGTACCGTTATCAAGAGGATCTGGAAGAAAATAATTTTGATTGGTATCTACTCTCTTGGTGTGGTGTATGCTTATCACTGCTTTCCCGAGTTCGAATGGAAGAAACTCAAACTGAACCTTGTGGAAATACTGGGAGTGATCATTTTTTTCCTCATGTCCCCTCTGTAGTATAAGGTGAGAATCCCAGATCTTTTGGAAATCCGCACAGGATTTCTCCTGCTGTGTTTTTTACTCCTTTTCATTCAACTCATTGAACTGTGTGTTCCGAAGAGTGAGTTGCGTAATCAGCTCCTGGTTTTCCTCTTCACGACCTAAAAAATAAAATCGAAAAATGAAAAAATTAGTTTTTCTATGAAAAATTAAGCTTAAAAATCTATAAATGAAAATAAATGAAAATTACAGTAAAAAAAAATAACTTCATTTTCAGCTGCAACGTCCAGCAGCTGCTGGGTGAGCTGACCGTTCCTCTCATTCATATAGGTGATGGTTGCTGAGGCCTGTTCCGTCAGCTCACGGCCCCGTCCATAAGTTTCTCTTGTGCCCTATCTAACGCCGCCAGTTTTATTTGGCGGTTATTTGAAACTATGAGCTCCGTTCGGAGCCGCTCATTGCCAATGACCGCAAAATCAAGAGTCGAATTAAAAGGGACCAAAAAATAACGGTGACCATGACGGTCAATTCGAAGGGGTGTCACATTATAATCAATCGGCTCCATCGGAAAATACTAGGAGTGAAGCGAATCTTTTCAAAACTTGAATGATAAAAGTTAGTATTGAAAGGCTCGGTTATATATGGAACCCTTTTCCAAATCAGACTCCCTTCACACAGCCCTGTAAAGAAAAATTTCTTTTCTCGTAAAGCAAGGGTGAAGTATTGCATTTCAAAAAAAAAATTCTGCAGAAAATGAAGAGAAGTTTTTTTAATTCAGCGTGGGAAGAGAAGGGTGAGGGAGTAATACACAATACTTTTCTTTTCTTTCTGTTTTCTCTTCACTCTAATCTCCTTTTATCAGAGGGAATCCTCTTGCTGAAAAATTGGCTTCCTGAATGGCTGACGATCAATGTAGCCGAGGAGACAAAGTCCAATCATCGACAATTCATCAAATATAATAATTTTGACCCCCTTGAGACAATCCCTGGGCCGGTCAAGATCCTGAGAAGGGGATTGGCTTCGAAAACTTTGTGGCAGTGACACCATAGAGTGAATAGTGTGTCCTCCAGCCGAGAAGGAGTCACTTCCAGGAAATGAAATTACTCCATATTTAAATGTTTTTCCCCGAAAATAAGGCCGCAAGGCTGATATAATAAAAGATTTGCCTAAAAAATAAATGAAAAATACGGCGTTTGAAAAATTTGCTACAGAGATGAAGAAAGAATAAAAAAATATAAACGACTTGCCTATTCCAGCAGCCTCATGACATATGGTATTTTTGCATCTTTGAACCCCATACAAACGGCGTCATGGACGAGCTTCGGCTTCTCATTTAAAATATTTGGAGAAACTTCTGAGAGAATCCTTCTGATTTCCTGTTTTTTCATCCAAGGAATAAAATCATTCGGAATAATTGGATTTAACAAAGCGTCCTTTTCAGATTTGTTTTCTACTGAAAGTTTTCTTTTTCGGGAACTCATTCGGTTTTAGGGAATTGTTTTTTCACAATACTGTTTCTTTTATTTGAGAGATAAGGAGCTTTCCACAATAAAACACGCCAAAATGCTTTTGGATCAACTGACGAAGACGCTTGGAATCACCGTTCTGAGGCTTTCCAATTTTGAATCCAAGTCCACCAAATGAAAAAGTATCACACAGCAGAGTATACCACCGATCCAAACTATTTAGTACATCCACAATGTTGTACGATTTTTTGGAGTAGACACCAACGCAAAAGTGTTGGGCATGTCCGTCCCACACAAATCCAGACTTGAGGCAGCGCTCGTACTGTCCATGAACTACTAACTGGATACTACAGCAATCGCCGTTGGAAAGACTTTTCTTCTGATTTGCTATTGTCTTGGAACTAAGAAATCTGAGCTTTCTAGGTTTAAGTTTGACCCACAGGACTGAATGTTAGAGTCTACTGACGAATAAAACTGAAACTTAAATGAAGAGATAAAGCACTGGGGAGCTCCAGTTTAAAAATCCTCGCATCTCTCCTGCAAAAGTACTGTTCTTGAGGCCTTCTTATGCATCAGGGGCTTTAAACGGGACGCCAAGGGCCTTGTCCAGGAAATTGAAAACAGACGCTACCTTAAGTCTTTAAAAGGACTTTCTCCGATCCTCCTCTTCCTCAGTTCTATTTTGCTCTTTAGAAAATTCAAGTCTCTTGAAATGAAAAAACAAGAAAAAACGAAACATGGCTCTTTCTAAACCACAAAGTAAGAAATTTGGAAATTTTTCAAGTTCGAATTTTCTAAAGACAGTAGTGCTACAGCTTTACTAACTTTTTTTCTCTCTTTTAATTTCCAGGTGAGGAAAAGCATCTGGAAGAGAAAATCTTTGCCATCAGGAAGAGGACTCACGAAAATGAGGATGGAGCTGTCGTTAGAAGCAAACGGATGATGGCTCTCTTAAAAAGAGAAAGGACTACAGCGCTGCCTTCAGCCTTGGCTCAACCCATTCGCTCGAACGAAAGTGTTAGCGCTTCTCTTCCTCCATCTTTGGGCTTTCAATATCTGGCCAATGAGCAAGTGGTCAATCATGTCCAGTACCAGCAGCAGTATTTGGCTCCAGCTTCTGTCCCGTATCGTCGGCCTGACCCTGCAGCCATGACTTGTATGGATAGGATAAGAGTTGTGGATTATGACCCGAACAAGATTCGTCTGTTTTTCAAAGACAACAGCCTGTGCAAGTCTTTTGGCATCTTATCTGCATATCTCGTGCGACTTGGATTCGATACTTTCAGCCAAGGTGAGAAACAGTGTTTTTTAACAGGCAAGAATGGTTTTAACCATTTTATTCTATTTAACTACAGACTACCGCATTTACGTGAAGAAGGAGAATTCGCTGGGCAATCAACCAACAATCTTGAAGATCAATTTCCGAGAGTTTCGGGAAATTCTTGATCACATTCGTCAAACATTCACGGAGATCGATGAGAGTGTGGCAGCACAGAACCCAAAGTTTAGCTATCCGGCTGGGGAGCACTTGGATCACCGGCATCTTGCTTTTTGGCAGCATGAAGACTGCTACTACTCGGACTCGCTCCTGTTTCGGATGAGGTTATCCATGCAAGGAGCAACAGGTATCAAATCATCGTCAGCTCGCCTGTTAACGACAATTCTCGCTTTGAGAATTACTATGGTGAGGCCAAAGAAAATTATTCAGCAAAAAAAAATAAAAAAAACTGGACAGCCGAGTAATTATTTTTTTTTTTTTGATTTTAGGAGCCAAGATTGTTTTTCGCATCAAGGATATGATAGAGTTTGTTGAGGCTGCAAATTCCATCCTCTCCAACTTTACTCGTGAAGAGATCCGAGAATCTTTAGCTTTTAAACAGAATTTTATCCAAGTTTTTTTGTAGAGGTAAAAATAGAATAGAATTTGTCAATTTCTTTAAAGTATGAATTAGAATTCTTTAAAAAAAATTGCATGAATATTTCAATAGCTTTTAAACAGAATTTTATCAAAGTTTTTTTAGTGAAGGAAAAAATAAAATAGAATTTCTTCGTTAAAACTACTCTGTCAATTTCTTCAAAATGAAAATAATTTACTCTTTTTGAATTTTTCTTCTGGTCTAAATCTTTAATAAAATGCGCTTGCCCGCTCTTAATCATAGAATCGAGCACGAGGTGGACGGTGTGGGACAGCTGAAGCCCTGGCTGAAGGAGTAGAAACTTTTTTCTTGCAGAACTTGATGAACTTGACTTTTTTGTTTAATTTTTTTTCAACGTATCTTAAATTCAAGACTAAAAAACTAACAGTTACCTGTTGCAATAAATGCCCATTACCATCCGTCACTTCCATGAGTAGTTGCTGGAGCAGCAGGAAAGGTGCCATTACCAGGGACAGGAGGAAATCCAGGTGGGAATCCAGGAGTACAGACTAGAAATCAAATTAAAAAAATGCAAATTAAGTTTGACTGAATTTGAAAATAAGGGGCAATCGAACTACTTAATTAATTATCACACTTACGCATTTTCAGATTTGTCAGGCTTAGAGAGGTTTAAGTCAGAAGAAGGCAGAATTTAAAATGAAAGAATTCTGAGACAATGATTGGGATTTTAGTGAAACAAAGACTTGCTCGGGTGACATTTAGTGTGAGGTCAAGTGCTGAGTAGAGGTTGATACAAATATTTTCAAACTGGAAGAGTGAAAAAGTGATTAGTGTCATCGTCCTTTGTTATTTCCAATTTTTTAGAGGAAGAAGATTTCTTCCTGCTTTAATTCGATGACGGAAGGGTGACTCACGACCACTTACTTCTCCATAAGTGAAGGCCTTAATTCTTAGTGAATTCTGGCATTTTCCCTGGCAGCCCGACATTACTTCTCTTCATGTCAAAGTATGAAATGTAACATTTTCCACACACTTCAAAATAAAATAATCTTCAAAAATGTATTCCTGTGATTAATTCATTATTGACTGCTATACAAAGCAATCCATAACTATTATTGCTATTCTTTGTATGCTGCGATAGTAGGCAGTTGAGGTGGATTGTAGCCACCGCATCCGGCTCTTTCGGTCAGCTCGATCCCCATGGATTTTGCAAACTCAAATTGTTCAAATTTGTTGCTGCACACGGTGATCTCCGTGTGAAGACGCTCGTTATCGATGAGTTTTCAAGCGAATCTCTTAAAAATTCTCTATTTATATCCGTCTCTTCTGCATTTGATCTCCTTCAAACCCAGAGTAAAAACCCATTAGAACTCTTCTCAAACCCAGAGTTTTAAGGATTGTGAAAGTTGGAAGTTAGGTGGAAAGGTGGCGCCAGAAGGCTAAACTTGAGAATTGTGGTTTTTGCGTAGGAGAGGGAGGGAAGAGAAGCGATTTTCAGTTATAATCCATGGCGCATTATAATTTTTTTTCTGAAATCCTATACTGATGTTTGTTTAACTGATTAGACTAGCTTACTAGCCCGCCCGCTAGGGGCGCCAACGAAATACGCTGTCTAGGTGGCCGGTGACGTGAAAACAGAAAACGCTGGCTGCACCGGCCAACTAGACAGCGTATTTCCTTGCCGCCCCTAGCGGGCGGGCTAGTAAGCTTGTGAATAATAAGAGTTGATGCTGCGCTCGCTTATATACGGAAACCTTTTTTTTTCTTCAACAAAAAACTTGATTTAGACTGCTTTCTTACAGGTTTTCCTTAAGAAAACTCGTTCTCGCAGTTGCTCGTACTTCCTCATAATTGCTCCGGTGGCATCAAATTACGCTCTCACCTAGTAAACCTTTGTTATCAGAATGCCGTAAATGCATCTCGACGAACGCTGATACGCTGGTAAGGTCGGCATTAAGCGTTTGGACATGTAAAGGAAACAATTTAATCCCAAACGTTGCCCACTTTCTTTCTTAGTTTTAGCAATTCGAATGCATCTTAAGAAAAGTCATTGCTGTCAGCAATTTCCTGCTTCATCTTGTTCTCTACTGAAATTAAGATTCCTGCTTTCGTCAGTACACACATCTGGGAATGACACTTTAGATATTGCGAATCCAATTGTTTTTTTGCACAAGATTTCGATGCCTCTTATGCTTTTGCGTAGCGGACAGCGTTCTCCCCCGCTTTGACTGAATCACCGCAAGCTGAAAAATGTTCTTACTTGATTGGTAATATCACAAAAACCTCATTAACCTTGTCAATGGTCGACGCCTTTTTTTCTCGTATCTTTCCGGAAAGTAGTTTAACCAAGTTCCTTTCTGAATTAAGATAGTTGGTGCAAAAAATCGGCAGAAGGTCCGTTCATGGAGAAAAGTTACAATTTACTCAGTGTCTTTCCTATTAAGAGCTTTGGTTCTGGCTCTATACAGAAATGGAGTTTCCGTTTTCGCTGATGCACTAGGGGTCGCATATATCTGTGGACATAATCTACTACTACTGGACATCTACTATAATACAAGGTATTGGGATTAGCTTTAATTAAAAACATTTCTACTCATTTTTCTCTTCGAGTTGTTTCGCTATTCCAGCTCAGAACTATTTCAGAACGTAAATCAGCTTAGAGTGGTTTACTCGCCTGCTGGAGAGCTTACTATAACTAAATAAGTTACGGTTTACTTTCAGCATGATTTCATTATTTCTTAAAATAAAGGAAAGTAATAAAGGTCATCGAAATGGGTGGATCGTTTTTTACAAGCAAAATTCGTCCCCAAACCTTGAAATACAGTAGAATCTCTCTTATCAAAACTCCATTTTGCACCTTGTTTTATTTTCTCCAGCTGGCGCACTGCCGAAACTCAACGTAAAGCTCAATATCAGAAGTTCAAGAAGGACTTTGACTTTTATTTCAAGTTTTGCGGCAGCGCGCCAGCTGGAGAAAATAAAACAAGGTGGAAAATGGAATTTCCATAACAGAGATTCTACTGTATGTATTTTTAAGAAGCAGGGGAAGAAGATTGACACATTGGATTGGCGCGAGAGGCGGATAATATTGTCTTTCGGAAGAATTTCGTCATGTAGGATAAAGTTTCACCACTTTTGCAATTAAAAATGCCACCTATTTCTCTAAAGGTAAGATTAACACTCGGTGTGGCAAGAAGTTTAGATGTACGTTCTCCGGAAAGGTAGTGACAGATGTCGCACACATAATAGAATAATCTGTCTACAGAGCAAACATGGGCATGAAACTCCCTCCTTTTAATTTTTTTTACCAGTTTAAAAGTAAAATGCAGCGGTTTTTCAATTTTTTATTTTCGTTTCGGCAACATGAATCAAAAATTAATTCTTTTCTGCAAGAGTTTAAGGGGCATCGAAGACTTACGGGTACCGTTGATGCCAATCTCGGACACCATGGCGTACACCGGTATGGTGATTAGCTTGGCCTACAACCTTCCTCTTTTAAAAAATAACAGGGGGATTTTTCCTTGCTCGTTTTTCAGTGATTTTTCTTGCTTTGAATTCCAAATATTTCAAATTCCGTCAGGTTCAAAAGTTGGCAAAACTACCGAGCTAAGATGTCCGAAATTCCCAAAAATTTAAAGTCGATAACAAAAAACTTGTAATGGAAGTATAAAAAGTCTGTAGACAATAATTGTCAATATATAATTCCACGCGAAGTGTTAATTGAAGGTTAAGTCTCTCCCAAGGTGTCTCTCGTAAGTACCACCCAATCTCATATCGTCCCCTGCCTCCGCTTCCTCTTTCGCTGCGATGGGCACACTGTGACTCACTCATTTTTTCCTTTCACTTGTGGCTCACCCGCTTGACAGAAAAGGAGGAATTGAGTGGGTGGCGGGGTTTTTTCAGTAGGCCTCCTCGGCGAAACTGTTCAATCTCACGGTAATTCAAAGGTATCGAACAAAAAATTATAGCTTTGTCGGTTAGCGTTAATTAGTTGCGTGTTATTTTATTTATTTTTGTAAATATCCTTACTCTGTTAGGTAATTCTTAAAAACTCCACACGAATGTTCTTTCGGAAGAGCCGAAGTAATAAGTTGACGAGGAATTTTGAGATACATTATGAAAATTCCTCGATTTATTTACTTGTATTTGTTTATTTAAATTTTTGTTTTTTTTAATTAAATAAAGTATATTTAACGATCGATGCAGCTTTCAAGATACTCCGCTTTATTTTTGAGCATAAGAGAAATCCTTTTTTGCCAATAGAGATATGCCGATAGAATAAAATGCACTCAAGTTTTGACTTCAAGGGGCGCAAGTGGCTCCCCAAGTGAGTGAAATTTCCTTCGCCGTTTAGCACAATTGAAAAGACGACGGCAAGATAACATTACGAAACCGGCACCATACAACTTTATATGAAACCTTGCAGTCTAACTCAATTTTCAGCTTAGAATCGATTGGTGGAGGTCATTTTTCCAAATTCAAATTGGTTTTGCTTTAGGAGGTCTGTTGAGGACTCCAATTTGACCTCATGGATCTGGACAAGCTATACGTCGATCGAAAGGTGTTGGTTTCCTGATTCCAAAAATGTACTACATGAAATAGGCCGAGGGTACGGGGGGTATACTGGATGTATACGGGGGTATACTGGGTGTATACGGGTGTATACTGGGTGTATACGGGTGTGTACTGGGAATATATGGACTAAATTCGAGAAACAACTTCACGGATCGCTGTGAAACTTAATAGTGAGCAACCATGGTTGCAACCATGAAAGTTCTTTGCGGTTCCTGCAGGAACCTCAAAGAACTTTCATAACAAAAATCACGACAATCCAACCAAACGTTGCTGAGATAAGACGCGAAAGGCCGGACGGACGGTCGTACGGACGTTGACGCCCGGACGGACCAGCATTGCATTCACATGAATAGCTCGGGCTATTAATAAGTTAATTGAATTCTCTAAGGTCATGCAAGGTCAATCAGCTGACCTAACCAATCGGGCCAAATTTTACGTCAATCGGAAGGGCTTGGTTTTCTGTTTTTAAAAACATAGCACACTTGACCTCTTTAACTCACAACCTGGCTGCCAGAGGTCGCCATACCTTTTGCGTAACATTAAAAGACAGCTATGTGGTAAAAGTGTGGTATATTTTTAGAATCAGGACACGAAATTTTTTTGATCTTTCTATTGCTTCGATATGATGGGTGAGGTCAGCCGACCGACCTTTGGTGACTTCCAGAGGTCAAAGGACTGAAGGGTCGGATCCGAATATACCGTATATTTCCAAACAAAGGCCCGGGCCATTAATTTTATTTTGGACGTTCAGAAGGGGGCTTCTAGTAAGGATGGGGCTTTTAATAGAGAGAGTCTATATAAAAATCAGAAATGTTTCGTCGCCCATATTGTACAATTCAACACATAATATGCTTTCAATCTGCTACTTTGTCCGCTAGCTTCGTTTACACAAAAAAGCCCGATCTGCTGAAAATTCGCACCCTGTTGAAGGTACTTTCAACCCACGGCTACTGTAAGTGACCCGGCTACTATTAGGAACCGGACACTATTTTATTAATAGCGCTAGCGCTATTTATGCGAATACAAGGTTCGTCCATCCGTGTCCGTAAACCTCAAATACGGTTCATCGGATTGACTTGACGTTTGGTATGAGGGTACTTTAGGACCCCTAGTTGTTCACTGTGAAGTTTCGTTGCGATCAGTGAAGTTTTAAAAATTTTCGATTTTTGCCCTATATGTGTATTATGGTGCATATGGTATATACCATTTCGATACTTTCTGGGTTTTTTCTTGTTACTAGTTCAGAAGGTAAACGGGTGACAGGTATTCGTAGGTGTACCTGTCTCCAGTACATCGGAACTAATTTTGGATCGTGCGGGCCAGCAGAGGTGATTGAATGTACTGGCTACGCTTTGGTGACCATTTCGTAGGTCAGAAGTGTCAAACGCGGTATATTTCTATAATCAAGGAAGAAAGACTGAAAATCATAAATTAGTTCAGATTAGGTACAATAGCAGAAAAGACATGCTAGGATGGGGCCTCTAATTTTATTTTGACTCTTCAGCCTTGGGCCTTTATTACGAACGGGGCCTCTGTTTTGAAATTTACGGTACACAGTTTTTCGTCCTCTTTCAGAAACTCCTTCCCTTATTCACTCATCGTGCCGTGCTTCATGGGGAATCGATTTCAAACGTTTTGCCCAACGAGTATAGCAGTCAAGAAAGGTATCCGGTCAATTTTGCAAAATCCAATTTTGCAAAGACCAATTTTGCAAAGTCCAAATTTGCAAAAGCCAATTTTGCAAAAAAAATGACCAAATTTGCGAATCATGCATTATAACTATATAAAATTTTATTCATACCGAAATTCAGATTAAGTTGGGAAGATATCGCCTACTAGTAAAGAAGAAAAGCTGTTTAGCTACTTTTGTTTTATAAAAATTATAAAGCAACCTGTTTTTTACAAAAATAAGGTTCTAAAAAAGTAGCCTCGGAACCTGTATGCCCCGATGGTCGAATCCCGTATGGTCGAAAGCAAAATTTTCCCCGATGGTCGAATTTATTTTTTGTTCATATGTTAGCCAACGGAGGCCTGATCAGCGCGTTCGTAACCAGGTCCAAACGACGGACATCATGTTTAAATTGTTAGGTTTTTTTGCGGATTTCGTAGCCGAAGGAGACTTTGACTAACACATATGAACTGAAAATCCGAAATAGAATGGGGTCTGGCAATTTTCTACCACATATGAACTAAAAATAGATTCGACCATCGGGGAAAATTTTGCATTCGACCATACGGGATTCGACCATCGGGGAAGTAATCGTACCGTTCCATGGGTACCCTGGTATCCATGGGTCCGTCATGGGTACCATATCCCAATTTTTCAAATTCAGTTTTCCTATGACCTGTAGAGGTCACGAAAAGTCAGTATGCTGATCTGCCCGACCAATCCAAATTACATGTCAATCGAACGGGGCATGATGTCCTGATTCTATATAAGAATACTATATTGCAGTTGACCTTTTCAGTCCACAAAATGGCCACCAGAGGTCATTAAATTTTCAGCGCTAGGTTTGGTTACCCCTAGCCATGTTGTAAGTCATAAGGGTCAATTTTGGTGTATTTTAGTATCAGGAGAAAAACCAATTTTGACTGACGTATCATTTGAGCCGATCGGTGAGGCTGACTGACTTTTGGTGACATCCAAAGGTCAAAGGAAAGGGAATTTATTTATTCTTCAAAATTTTTAGATTAAACTTTAGAAATGCTGTGTATAGTTTCTCAGAAATTCTAACAGGAGCATTCCTTCAAATGACCATCTTCCTTCCTTTAACCGTGGATGCCCCTCAGCTGCCTCTGTGGTTGAGACCTGGTGGAGCGACACGTCAGATCGCTTAAATTACCCCGTGCTAGCTGGAACTGTCGATTTCCAACGGTCAAGCAGTTATAAATGAGAAGAATTGTATGTCTCGAGGGGCGGTGGGCCTTTCTTTTCACTCCAGGAAAAGTTTCATTTGTTAATCCCCTGGAGAGTGAAGTACAGCGACTCCTGGGGACAACTCCCAGGTGAGGGAGGGATGAGACAGGGAATGGTGGTGATGAGGATGAATGGATTCTTTCTTTCCAGGTAGGAAGGAGCCTTCGTAAAATCTCCAGGAGAGAAGAAGGAAAAATCATTTCATTAGTCATTCCCCCCACTCATCAGGAACAATAACAATTATTTATAAAATTAGGGAGGACAGGAGCGGAACTCCTCTGCCACCAAGAATTGAATCCTCCCCAGCATTCAACAATCAAAAAGAATCATGCAATGTAATGTTTCCATCATCCATCTCTCCAGCAGCTGCCTCCAAGGAGTGACAGATGAAGGATTAGAGAACCACAGACCTACAACAATCACAGGTAATTCTGGAAGGGGTGAAATTAGAAAACTCATCCTCAACATGAATTCTATGAACAGCCACACGGAAGGCAATGGGTACTTTCAACGCTTTGGCATTCTTTTGAATTGCGAGAATTGAAGCCAGAATTGCGAAGAGGAAAAAAAGCTCCAGATTCTTTCCGAGTTTAGAAAATCGCTGATCAAAAATCTCCGAATTCGATCGCCGCAGCAAATTTTCCAACGCTGTTTTCAAAGTATGGTTTTCACTCGCTGGTTTTCTTAAACTGTGAGGGAGATTTTCCACATTTTTCAATTGATTAAAAAAAATAATGGCTGTCCTCTAAATCTTCCCTTAAGTCTCTCCAGCTTGACAAGTGGGAACACTTAATCTTATTTTTATGACTAACCTCCTTCTGAGCCTTAAACAACAATGGGAGAGAATATCTCATTAAAACGCAACTGGAGGTGTTGCCCCTATACTTTTTTGAAGTCATTGGGTTTCCTTTTCCTTAAAAAAAAGGTAGGAATCATGCGTTTCAAGCTCCATGCTTCTGCATTTGCATTATTAGTGCTATTCTTTATGAGCTTGGCGCTTCAAGCCTCAAACGCTCGTTTGACCTGGTGGAAAGGGTCAAGCGACCCTCATTCTCTCACACCTCACCAATTACTATCATATTCCAAAAACACATGTTCAGATTTTCTCAGAAATGAATAAGATGGGATGGGAGGGTTGAATCCTTCTTAAGTTTCTTTTGTAGTTTTCACTTTAGCCATCGTGGCATATCCATTTCCACCTCTCTGACACAATTAGCATGAGCTTTTCACAGTTCTATAAAGCAATTATCGTAGTAGTAAAATTCCCATCTTTGGAAAAGGCAGGAGGCTTGAAATTCTAAAATTTTATGAATTAATGTCAAGTTGTATAAATTATTGTTGTGCCTGTACATTATTACCCTGGCCATCTGTCATTTCAACCCCTCCTCCCAAGGACCCCCATGCTCTTACCATCAACAGTTTATCAAATTGAGTTTTTATGAATCCTAACAAAAGTCTGGCAAGATTGGAGAAAGCTCATTTATTTGGCAAAAAAAATCGTAAATCAGGAGTCTCTGTCTAAGGAAAAAAAAATCAGCTTGAATAAAAATTCCTTTTTGCTAAAGTAATTTTACCGCTTTCGTAATAATTTACAGAATTTATGACACTGGGACTTGGACTTGGTCAAGTAAAACGACCAAGTAGAGGAACGGCTTTGCATAAAAAAGGATTCGGTAATATTTCATGACCAGCAGGCAGCGATAGCAGGGTACTACTGGAGCAGCAGCAGCAGAGCATTAAGCATTGTGCGGCATCCATTTCTTCCACCGTTAAATCCTCATTAGAGATTTATGGACCCAAGTTTTGCAAAATTCAAAGAGAAAAGAAAAGAGTATGAATTGAGAATTTATGCAAATACCTCCATAGAAGAATAGAAGAGGAAGATAATGGATTTAAATTTAATTTATTAGCAGAGTTGAGTAAATTGTGGATTACTGCGGGTACACGGGACAAATGGGTTTTAAACTATTGGAAGTAGCCAAAGAAGCCACTGACCCTTTTACCATCATTTTTAAGCAAAGAAGCTTAGTCCATAATTTCATTAGCTCATTATCATTATCGCCCTGCTAATCTCAAGCTTCTGGCAAAAACTAACTTAATGACAGGTTCACTTGTCAAATGAAGGCTAAATAATAAGGGGTAAATTACAATCAATCGTTGTTGAGTTTCCTCTTTATTCTCCAGCATTCTTTAAACCACTCAAAAAATTGCAGATTTATTCACCAAAATTTTACGTCCTTGTCTAACAGATCCGACGCTTTACAGTACATTCGTCCGATTGCAGAAATTGTCGACGTTGAAGTGAGAATGAACTGTAACTCTGATCAAAATCATAGAAATTCTAGATCTCGCGCTGGTAAAGTCTATTTTAGATTCAGGGGTTGGTTCTGCGGCGTTGTAATTTAGAAGTTTTACAAACTTCGCAAAACTGCAATGGTGAGATTTTGATTAAAATCCAAATTCTCGACTCTGATAGGCTCTAGAGACTTCGTAAACTTTTTCAATTGCAAGCCAAACAAGACACAGAAATAAAGGTCAAATTTTGACCTTTATTTCTGTGTCTTAAGTGATTAAAACAAATTTATATAATCACTGGATTGCAAAGTTTACAAAGCGCGAGCGCCAATCAAGGTCGGGAATTCGGGTTTGAATTGATATTCCAGTGTTGCAGTTTTGCAAAAGTTTGTAAACCTGCAAAAGCAAACTTGAGTAGCATTTTTGTATTTCCTCAATCCCAACATCTGCATTTTAGCATTTGACTCATGGGGAAAAATCTATTGTGACAGAAAGACAGACAGACTTCACTGAACGGGATACACCGACTGAGTCGGTAAGTAAAAATAATTTCCAAGTTAAGCTTGGACAATTCTTGTAGAGAATTTAGAGTAAGCCCTGCCCGAAGCCAAACTTGTCGGCATCTTGTCTAAATTGGAGAGGAAGCTCCGGATTCATGAAGGACCTATAAATGTTTACAGTCTCTTCTATTGGGTATTGACGGCTGTAATCATTGGTTTGGACAGAGAAAGACCATAGACAAGGATGAAGCATGGACTTTGTTATTCTTCTCCTGTCTCTGACTTCACGAGCCAATAAAACTTATTTACTTGTTATTCCTCTCTCAGGGAGAAAGGAAAAGAAAAATGGTGATTGAGAACAATTGAATAAGGAACGAATGAGAGAGAGAAATCCTCTTGTCGGCGACAGTGGGGACCCCCTTTTTAGCACATTTTATTCTTTTATGACAGGAAAGCTGTTAAATTGGAGTGATCCTATTCCATTCTTTTCCATACTTTTGACTAGGAGATGACAATTTTATAATTTTCTGCTCCTCTTATCTTTACAACACCTTTCCAATTTGATTGTAAATATGTAGTTCTCCTGGAGTGAGGGAGAAGTGACCTGTCAAAACAAGAAATCAGAACAATCCCTACCTGCCATTCATCTCCCATCCTTCTCACTCTCAAAATCTCTGACCTCTCTGTCTTCACCAATTCAAACATAACTCCAAAAAGCCATAAATCCTATTCAGCTTTTAGAAAACACATGTCAGGAATTAGAGTCACAATCGAGGCTCTCTTTTTTACTTATTAAATTCTCAGAAAATGAGGATTAAGTAGAAGGGCCCAGTGTATCCTCAAATCATAAAAAACAAAAATGATGAAAGGGGTCAAGAAAATTTTACCCATAGTTTACACCTGTTGAATCTGCGAATTCCAAAATTTTTTTTTTCAATATAGATAGTACTCAATTTTTTTTTAGAGAAATAAAGGACATCACCACAATAACATTAGGAAAACTGTTCCATACAACATCATAAAAAACGCGCCAGCTCAACTCAGTTTCTACCGTAGAATCGAGCAATGAAAGTCGTTTTTCGAAATTCGAATCGGCTTGACCTGTGGAGGTCACCAAAGGTCAGCCACTTGACCTCGCGGATGTGGACAGGCGATACTTCGATCGAAAGCTCTATACTCGCTGATTCTAGCAATGTACTACACTTGATCCTTTTAGCCCAGAACGTGGCAGCTAGGGGTCACCAAGCCTTACACTGAACATTGAATGACCTCTAGCAGCCATGTTGTAGGCTAAAAAGGTCAAGTGAAGTACATTTTAGAATCAAGGACTAAATAGCTTTCGATCAACGTATTGCTTTTCCAGATCCCTGAGGTCAAGTAGCTGACCTTTGGTGACCTCCAGAGGTCAAACCAATTCGAATTTCGAAAAACGACTTTCACCACTCGATTCTACGCTAAAAACTGAGTTGAGCTCGCAAGTTTTTTTTCGAAGTTGTATGGGACAGTTTTCCTAATGCTATGGTGGTGCCTTTTTCAGATTAGCTCTATGTCCCATACAAGAGATGAGAAATAAAAAGATGGAGAGCAGGAGGGCATGAGTGGGCTCTTATAGCTGTTCGTATTGGCCCTCAGCTTGATTTGTTGCCGGTAAACGTGAAGATGACAGTAGAGATTTTCCCTTCCTTCAAAAAGTAAAGTGGGGAAGAACGGGCATTTTCCCTGTCGGGGTCTTTTGTGCTCCCATGGCGTAACAACAATGACGTTCATAAATATTGACCGCGACGTTGATGTATATGACCCGTCACTGACGTTTTAAGTGCTTCTCCTCTGGTCCTCCAGCGTCTGAAGTACCCTGCTCCACCTCCACTCTCCGTTTTCTTGAAAAATCATCTTCAGCGATAGGGAAGCAGGGTCCTAAACGAAATTCAGGATTTAAATTTCCCTGAACTTCTCTACTTCTGTAAACAATGCAATTAAAATTTTTTGTCATTTGAGCTTGATTCATCCAAAAACTGGTGAACTTGAAAACAAGTGAAAGGCAAAACCTCATTATTGCAGGATTTTAAATCAGGATTCAGGGTAACGGGAATTCTGACCCTGTTTTTTTTTGGGCAGATTGTTGACTTTACGAATTTTGCAGAAAAACGACATGACGCCATGACTTCTACATAGCTTTGAAGGTAAAATAATTCACAGTTGGAGATGAAATTATTCTGCTCACAATACCTCCTTGCTCCATTCCTGTCAAGTATAAAACAGATTAGCAATTCATCTTCCTGAGATAACCATGATGCGAAATCTCATTAAATTCTCAAATCATTGAGAAGTCAAAAACTTTTATTGTTTTTTCTTTCCTCTCCTCTCTTGTTATTAAGCCTTTAGTTCTACCTTCATGCTAATCAAACACGTAATTTGGTCATAAAATTCATCTTCTTAATTTCTAGCCAAACCCACCCATCACTCAGTAAGGAAGGAAACTCGTTTTTACGTGTCGGTGGGTCATTTCGCGTGAGAATTGACAACTTGCTCATTCATATTATATTTATTTTCTCCTGAAGAGAAAAAAAATGAAGTTATAAAACTTTGCAATTTTTTCTGCCCTCTCAGACTCGAATCTGTAGTTTTCTTATGGCAATCAAACGAGTTTAGGTTCTTAATTACCCTCATAATTATAACTCCTACCATAAAATAAATTATTATTGAGCAGAGTAGCTCCTGACATTGCAGAGAGCTATTGTATTTTTCTTTACATAAAATGAATATTGACTCCCCTTGTAGCCATAAACAATAATTTTGCAAGATGGTTTCGTTTTTTTCTTTCAAGGAGCCTCCCTTCTTATTGAAAAGGAAATCTTTAAGGATAGGGTATAATAACAGTAAATGATTGTCATTAGGAGTGTAGACAAAGGCGTGAATGGTGTCGACGACTACCTTGCATCATCCGTCTATTGTAAACTCTTGACTAATTACACCATCGATTAAGGAACTCTTCACGCACCGTGTCAACAGCCTCCGCCCTATTCCCCTGGAAATTAATGGCGAGGCCTCACTTGATTTATTAGCCATTACGAATTTGGAGGCGATGAGGGAGCGTGGAGCCTGGCAAATGCTCACTTTCTAGTCATATCAAGCAACACACGCTTTTTCCACGGTTCAAACAACAGCCGGCCATGAATAGAACAGATCTGGCTTTTTCATCCTGCTGATATGTAGAATTTTCAAATAAAATTTGACCCAAAGACCCTGTCCTTTCCAAAAGATCGTTAAATTCTAAAGTCAAAAAAATTGAAGCTCTTTATGACGAATTTTTGCGAGGATGATTTTTTACACCAATTTTTTCACCCAGTAATCCAGTAACATGAAAAGGGTTGATTTTGACTTTGAGTCTGAATGGCTTTGATGGTAATGAAGATGATGGTTTGATGATGACTCAGGCCTAGAGCAGTTTTTGAGGCAGGCAAGAAAAATAGAAATAGGAAGTTCATATTTCATCCTTCAAAAAAGAAAAAAAAACTAAACCCACCACCAACAGACTACTATTTATATTCATTGGATGTCAGTTTTTACCATTTTTCAATTCATCTCTTATCATTATTATTCTCATTTCCCTTTCTTTTGATTCCTAATTAGCTGTTGTGGTGTGAAGAAGGAAGAGTTCCCTTGTCATCGTGACTATGCTAGGGCCGGAGCATGGTGGGCAGAGCTCAAACCCTCCTGACAGCCTTTGTTCCACTCCTGTAGACACAATGCAACTGGAAATCCACGTTTCAGCGGTGATAGATTAGCACTTCTTATTCTGACTGTTAACACTGACAGTGACGAAGTATCCCTTCATTACTATGCCTTTCTCACACCTTTCCTTCTACGTCTTGTACAGTGCGCGCAACAATTTTAGCCGAGGGGTGATTTTGGCCAGCATCCTTCAAACATACAGCTTTGAAGAGGGGCGGCTTATAAATTTGCGCAAACTCCAAAGCAAGAGAAAAGCGCGCGAACGCAAGAAAACCTAAAAAAATTCTGTGCACTTGCTTTGGACTTTCTTGGATTTTGGCTGATCAACAATTTCAGCCGAATTTGCCTTTCCCGGCCTTAATCAATAAAATACTAAATGAACCGGTGCGGTGGCTCACTGGCTCATGCTGAAATAGTTTTTTTGTTTTCTATAGCCGGAGTTTTCCCTGTAGTAACCGGTTTATAGGAAGAGCTTTTAGCAAGCAAGTGCATGGGGAATTANTGCGGTGGCTCACTGGCTCATGCTGAAATAGTTTTTTTGTTTTCTATAGCCGGAGTTTTCCCTGTAGTAACCGGTTTATAGGAAGAGCTTTTAGCAAGCAAGTGCATGGGGAATTAAGTTTCGTGTAATTCAAAAGGTCACAATGACTTTACACGGGATCTTAAATTGCCCGGACGCCTCTCATGCCGAGTAAGCTCTCCTAGAAATTTCAAACTTTTTTACCTCCGCATCTCTAAAACGAGTGTCGGAAATCAACCATTATAGAAATATGGAGAATTTTAGATCTCTCGGCTAAAATTGCTGCGCGCGCTGTTTATGCGGCAAGGCTCAGCGCTGAAAAAAGCCTGCTTCTTCGAGATGAAAAAATTAATAGTAAAATTCATCCCTAATGATTTTTAGCCTAATGACTTTTAAAAAATCGAAAAAAAAATTTCTTTTTCATTTACCTATATTCCCATTAGATCCATGGGTGTAGCGTAGCCTCAGAATCATGAGCATGGATTTCGTATAATGCAATCATGGCGTAATTAATGGCTTGAAATTCAACACCAGCCTTAGTTCCAGTCTCTTATGATCCTCTTCCGTTTTTCCAGCAGAGCCTTATGAATCATCTCCAATCAAAAAAAAAAGAAGGAAGTAAAGTATAGATTACAAATTCATGAGATGAGGATTTATTTTTATAAATTTTACAGTCCATACCCTTTGCAACAATAGGAAGGAGCTCGAATTTCATAGCTTGATTCGGTGATTTAAAGGAGGAAGGGACTCAGAAATCATTTCCACATGACGGATGACAATGGGAGTCAAAGTGATAAATAAAAATGTCTCCCGAGTATATAGGAAAGACACCTAATGCAAGCCTTGAGCCAAAAAGCCACGGGAAACGGGATCATGTGTATGAAAGGGAATCATAGCTTTAGAACTTTAAAATTCTGGATTCTAAATCCATGTCCAATTGGCTCCGAATTCAAAAACTTAAATTGAGAAAGCCATTACTATGTAACTAGTCCCCTCACCCGTGAAAATGAAGGGATGAAGAGGGACATTGTATTAATACCCGCATCTTCCCCCCCCCCCCCAAATCAAAACAGAACATAAATCAGGGGCCGAGTGGTTTTTTATGGTTCTGGTCTGGCATTTTAAAATACGGATAGGGAACTTTAGTTTTATCGAATCTAGTTAACTCTAACAAATGGATGTGAAGGAGAGACAAAACAGAGTCTTAAATCTGAGAAGGGGGCTTAAAAATTCGATGCTCATCAAGATGTACCTCGGATCCATTACATCCCCACACGAGTCAAGGGAATTTTCCCTTATTTTTAAAATCTCATGAAACGAATACGAGGATCGAGTAAATTTTTAAATTTTTTCAAACATTTGTTACTCCCTTGATGATCGTTTTTTTTTGAAAAGGAAAAAGGTTGAACAAATTGGAGACACAAAAATGACACGTCCGTACAGGAAATCGAACCAAGCAGATCTCCAAGACTGAAATAGGTGGGAAAGGATGAGTAAGCGCTGAAGCGTTCTAAACATTTGTAAATCACAAAATCCGACATGGCCAAATTTTGTGAACAAAGGATCCATTCCATTTCTCATTAGACCAGCTCACACTGGAGTGACGTCATTACCGTCTCCAGTCATAACAGGAAGCTATATACAACATTCTTAGACTTCATTACCACCTTCTGTTCTCTGAACTGGCCAAAAGCTGTCAAACTTAAAAAATGGGTCTTAGAAACAATGAATCAAGCGATTCTTTGTCGTATAGGTAGCCCCGATTTTTCTATGGGGGACGTGAGAATAAATCATCCACGAATCATTAGCATCCAATCTAATTAAGAAGAAATAAGGAGAGTGATTTAAAAGAGAGACAATGGAGGAGAGATGGTTAAGCGATGATAAGGAATATGACCGACCACATACTACCCCCTATGAATATAAACTATCTTATTAGTTACGCTGGTTTAATCCAACGAATCTCTCCGTCTCATTCATTCCTCAGTTTCTGGAGTATTTTTTTTTAATTCGCGAGCTAGAAACTCTAATAAGCAAATTTTTCTCTACCATAAATTTCCAAATAGTAGCCGGGATTCTTAATAGTAGCCGGGCTCGGAAGTCAAGGGAATAAATGTAGCCGGGGGCTACTATTTGGAAATTTGCGGTATTTTCTCCGCCTTAAACCTTCTCGGTTTTTGTAAACTGCTTTTTTACGTCTATTCCTTTTTAAAATTTTTTTTTCTCTTTTTAAATTTTTAGTTTTACTTTTTTTTCGCTTCCTGTACCTTGTGTCAAAGCAATTTTCTCAATGGATCCACAAAAGTCAGGGAGACTCTAGGGAGAGAAAGGGTGAAAGCACTTGGAAGATCAAGGGTGGCAGCTCGTAGCCTGACACCTCGACACCTCATGATGAATGGGCGTCGATCAATCATGGGGTCGAGGTATCCACTTCAGAGCTGGATTCCAGTGTCTCTTCTTCCTTCCTATTCCCTTTCCGCAGAAGGGAGACAAGGGTCGAAAGTTCAATCGAAGAGAGTGGGAGAGAGCAGTCATGTCCTCGTCGTCTTCTACCCTGTCATTTAAAAGTAATGATCCCTTTGTCAGGGTGAAGAGAAAAAATTGTCTCCCTGACAGACACCTCAAATTACAAATGTTTCCAGTTTAACCCAAGACACTCAAGCAGTTCGTCTTTCTTATTCCTTATCCCGAAGGGAATCCAAAGTACCGGGAGAGAGTGAGAGAAAAATAAGAGACTTCCGCTCCTCCTCCGGGATCCTCCGGAAAAAGAAAAAAAGACGGGTTTGCTTTTACCTTCCTCCTTTCTAAAATTACTCACACCTTGGCAAGCATTACATTAGGGAATACATTATTCATCCACCCTCCTCAGTTAGGAAGTAATGGAGCCCAGCAAAACGTTTCAAGATCATGAACCCACCGTTGATGAAAATTCGGGGAAAGTCGGGGCAGCACATATGCACTTTAAAAACCTCAGATAAAAAAGTATCATTAAGTCATTAAAATTACTAACTTCTACAACTTGGTCGTCCCTTTTTTCGAACCCTGAATCACCACTCCCTAGGTTTTCTGACTTTAATCATACACTTGCTCCTCATTTTTTAATCTGTGTCAATCTCCAGATATCAATAGGGGCTTATCTGAGCCGCTAATTTGGTTTCGGCTCTTCATTTTGGATCTGAAAATATTAGTTTTTGTAATGAAACGTGTTTGCTCTTTTGCGGTTGCGCGAAGAACCGAATCGAAGAAGCCTTTTAATGTTGTACACTATGCGGCAGGCAATTCAGCTAAGCTCAGCCCGGTATACTCCCATTTATATCAGGTATACCCTCAGGTATACTCGGTATACCCGGTTTTCTCGCGCTATTCCACACATCCGTCGTGCACGGTTTATTATACTTGTTTTTATTGAATTCTTTAACCCGATTTTCATTGGCTAAACTGACTGCCCTCCACGCAAGAAGCAGAGATCTGTTCAAAGTTTATTAAGGGTCTCCGCGACGATTGCCACTAGTTCAGTGGATTTCTCGCGTTGTGAAAATACGGTTCCAGAATAAACCAGCACCAGGCAGAAAAACAATGGAACACCAAAGCCATACGATGCAATGGGGCGGGGAAGACGGCTCCCAGTTTATATTACAGGATCCGCTATTTCTTTACTATTATCCTTATCAATTGGAATTGTGTGCATTCCACCGACGACGGATATGAGCTAAACAAAGAGAAGCTTGAAGGCCTCCTCCTCGGACCAAATTGCATTAGAATAACATGAGAAGACATAAGAACCCTTTCATTTTCTCCAGATTTTTACTAGTTTTAAGTAGCCCATGGAGAATAAACATCAACTTCCTTTGGATTTTTATTGAGGAAGGGGAGAGCTCGAGACGGCAGGGTCCTTTACGCTACACACGTTTTATTTTTGGCCATTGCCGCCGCCGCCATGCCATGCATATGGGGAAACTTAGAGAGGATGAGAAGATGAATATCTCATGTCAGATCATTGACAGAAAGCGTCGCCAGGGATAATGGAAATGGGTGCAAATGGATCATGTCCTCAGTGTCTACTCAACAGAATACTTCAATCATTTCCCAGCAAAACTTATAATCTCAGATCTCAGACTTTTAAAATATACAAGGAAATGCATCTTTCAACTTTAGAATTTTTTTAAAAATAAGGAAAGTTTTCAGCTTGAAGAATCCATGCCTGAAATCCGGAATCAACATC
>JABASM010000414.1:0-23476 GCA_019776545.1 Brachystomella parvula
AAAAGAAATCGAATTGACCAAAAGATTAAGACTTTGAATTATTTCCTAAAAATAATCGATCGCGGATCATCATTTACTTTATGTGACAGCCAGTACTTTTTTTCACCCTCATCTACGCACACTAATCCGCTGTTGCCAACAAGGCGAATTCTAGTACTCAAAGCAACTCTAAAGTAGTGGCCGGGAGGCGGCGGATATCTACAAGTCAGTTTCTCATTCTAGAAAAGTTTTTTTTCACGGATGCCCTAGCTTTTCCTTCAGTCCCTCTTAACATTAGAGAATTAGGCTTAGAGGTTCATGGGGACGTAGGAGGGACGGAGGAGTTTTACCCTAAGCTCAGCAGATTCCTTTCAAATTTGTCTGGGACACTTGAGAAGTTGACATTGAAGCTAAAACTACCTGATACAAATCCAGGATTATTTCGTATCCCGAGGTTGGAGAAATTAAAGGAGCTGCAAATGAAAAGTACAAGGGAGAGGTTATGGTCAACTGAAAGACCGAGGTTCTACTCAATCCACCCGGTGGATTTTCCAAATCTGAGAAATATCTGTTTCGAAATGAAATCCCCGAGTTCAGTGGTGGTAGAAGGATCCCCATACCCGGCGGTCACTTCCTTGCTTTTCAAGTATCAAGGTTTTGGAAGCATTCCCTTGAAGTTGGCTCAAACCTTTCCAAACCTGGAGAAGTTGGATCTGAATGGCCCAGCTTTAGTGCACGGGGATCGGATCTGGAAGTGTATCTTTACCCGAATGCCTAATCTCAAGCATTTTGGAGCTATCCTTTATAGCCATAACATTTCCGCTTTCTGGAATTATATGAGTGGGGGCTACGATCTTCCGTTGGACAACGAATTTCTCGCCTCTGATCCTCAGGATCTCCGTCCTGAATGCAACCCTTCACTTCCATCCTTCGCCAATCTCCCAAGTAACTTGAGTCAAATACTCTCTAAAATCTGCCCACATTTCTTGTTATTAGTCTTTCCTATTTGCTATTTAACCTATTTGTATATAATTTGATTAATCTTTCATTTTTTTTGTAACAGAGCTGGCTTCTCTGAGAATGAATTGCGGATCACGGGAAGGTGTTCAGTGGTTGAGAGGAATCACGTTTTTATCTCTTCGTGGAATTTTAACGCGTCTAGAAGTTCTAGAACTAACCGTTGGCAGGCTGAGTCCTGAGTCCAAGAAAGGAGTGGGAGGTAAGTTCTGCTATAGCTCTAGACCCAAGATTATTCAAATTTCGCCTTTTTCCTCTTTTTTTTTCTTTTTTTTTACTAGTTAAACTAATTTATTTACTTCACTTTCACTTGCAAAAATAGTACAGGAAGAGTAGGAGGAGGTTAAAGGTAAAAAATTGTGCCGAGATCTCGGCCAATGGGAAAAGTACCTAAAATTGATGCCAAAATCCTCTTTTATTCCTGAAAAAAAAAATTTCAACCAAGACACTTTGGACTTATAAGCTATTTCTTCCGCGAAATCACAGAAAAAAGCAGGGAAGAGAAATTCAGGCCTGAACTATTATAGTTTGAAACTAAAAGGAGCTTACCGGCTTTGCATTTGAGAGAGGCTTTCCTGGGCCCGAGCGAAAATCGCTGGGGAAGAATGAATGAGATGAAAGAATGAAGCCATTCATATTTTCCCAGCCGTTTTCGCCTGGGCTAGGCTAATAGCTAACCACTTGTCCTTTGATAACGATGAGAAACTGATCCTGAATTTTCAAATGGACGGCTAGACGTGTCCTAATACCTTGAACTAGAGGATTTCGCTCTTAACTTCCGAACGGTGAGAAAATAAGGCATATTTCGCATTTATCGATGATTCTCTTCATTCGTCAATTTGTGTGCTAAATCCTGTTTTAAAATTTCGAAATAGCGGAAAGAGTAAGATGGGTTCGTGACTTTGTAAAAAGTGATAGGTGCGTCTAAGATAGTGCGATACCTCAGCTTATCACCCTTTAGAGGTGGCAGATGGCCAAATCTTTGAATTCGATGTTCCGGAAACCTAAGCGTTCCCATGTTAAGTTGACGGCTTCTCATCTTTCCGGAAGTTAATGCAAACCTTTGTTCTTGCTCCTGGCTTCCGGAAATCCATTTTTGCATATGAAAGGTGACTTAGCTAAAGAATTAGGCGGTGAAGCCGGAGGAATGTCAGTAATAATCAAAATAGATAAAAAAAGTGGTGATAACTAGAAATATTCCCGATTGGGAGATAAGAATGTTATTCATTTTTACATGAACTGAGGTTCCAGAACCCCAGAACACAGGACATAAGTTTCTTTAGCATGGTAACATTTCGAAGCCAGTAACGGACTTAAGAGAAGTGAAAGAAATGCTAATGTGTACTTTTTCCAACAGGCTAATTTCCTGTATTCACGACTTTGTCATTGTCACAACCAAGTCTTTTCTGACTAATTTGGAAAGAAGAGGAAGAAGATCCAGAGAAGTGACTCTTCACGCCAGTGCATCCTCGATGCAGGTCTATATGTAGCATAAAAATTATGTATATATAAATATATATAAAATATAAATGAATGAGAACAAAAAACATTGGGTTGTTGGAGACAATCCATCTTTTGAATGTCCCTAAATTTTCAGCTTAACTTTCCTTGTAAAAAAAATGTTCAAGAAAGCAAATCCTTAACGCGAAGACAAAACCGGTATGCTTCGATGTACTACTTCAAATAGCCTAAATTAGTATTCATAAGAGAAAGCAAGTCGCTTATAAGACCGAGCACGCCCCTTGAGTTTCATTTAAACAAGCTTATAGTAACACTAGCTTCTAGCCTTAACTGCGATCCCCCAGTAGACCTCACGGAACTCAACAAATGCTGCGTCAACCGAAAGCTTTTGCTCGTTTAAGTTGAAAAATATACCACGCTTGACACTTTTGACCTAAAGCGTGGCCACCAGAGGTAAACCTCTCAGGTAAAATACTAAACCTGAATACACTTTAGTTGGCCAGTACCGAAAATAGTGTTACTCGCTTGTATTTTAATAAATTCAAAGGAAATTTTACATGGTAATACCTAACATACTAGTGTATGCGTATAAATTTTTTCAGATTTTTTCTCAGCGATTATCTTGAGAAAAGAAGAGCTGGAACTGGAGAACCCCTTTTGTCAGATTTCCAGACCTTCTCTGAATGGGAGCTTGAGAATTCGCAGGGCAGTAAATTTTTTTTCCTTCCGGCTGTTTTGGTTACAAAAAATTCACGTTAATTCTACCTTGGTTGTCACTGAATTAATCTGCATACTCAAAAGGTTTGACGACAAAGTCGATTTACTCATGAGGGCTTTCTCCAGGGAAGGTTACTCGTAAGAATAGGTCAGTAAGGTGCAAACTCAGAAAGTGTGAAGAGTGCACGATTTTTGACTGTTTTTTGCTTTATTGTGACAATGGAGAAAGTGTTGTCATCTAAAATGCATTGGAACGTAAAACAACACATTTTACGTCAAATGCCAATACGTTTTACGTTTGCATCTTACTGACAGATCTTTGCGGGTTACTTTCCCGGGAAAAAGCGTGAAATAACTAACAAGGGAAGTGTGTACGACATGGTAATCGCNACTTTCCCGGGAAAAAGCGTGAAATAACTAACAAGGGAAGTGTGTACGACATGGTAATCGCCTTCAGAAAAGCGGTTACCACATCTCGCTAGGGTAGGTCAAGTGATGATTTTTCACGGTGTCACTTTTCTGGAAAACTCACTTTTTCGAGATTTATCGATTTTCGAAATTTTTAATTTTTCGAAAATTTCAAAGGGGGGAACCTTTGAAACCTTAAAATTCACGTGTTAATCCTTATGGGATTTCAGAATTTTTAGTCATTTCGGCAAAACCTTCCACATGCATAACCAAGCTTGCATGCGTATCTGGTAGGTAAATCGCACGAGTGGCCTCCTGACACACCCACTAGACCCTGAAATACACCCACGAGGCCCCCATATTCACTTATTAGACCCATATATGCACCCGTAAGATGCATATATGTAGCCGATAGACCGCGAATATGCCCTGTTAGACCCACATATGCATCTTTTAGACTCCTGTATGCACTCGTTAGGGCCGTATATGACCCTGGTAGACCCATATATGCACCCAGTATACCCATATATGCACCCGGTAGACCCTTATATGCACCCGGTAGACCCTTATATGCACCAGGTAGATCCTTATATGCACCCGCTAGACCCTTATATGCACCAGGTAGATCCTTATATGCACCCGCTAGACCCTTATATGCACCAGGTAGATCCTTATATGCACCCGCTAGACCCTTATACGACCCCGTTAGACTCTTATATGCAACCTTTGGACTCTAATTCTTTTTCGGCGAGAGGAAGAATTTGCAGAAAAAACAAAGACGCAGGCTTTTTCTGCTACCGAAAAACGCAAGCCACAAAACTTCCGGTTTTCTGAAGGCGATTACCATGTCGTACACTTCCCTTGTAAGAAAAGTTATTCTTTCAATTTTTGGTATGCCGCATTTTAAATAAATTTTAATGTTCGTAGGACTAAAATCGTTCAAACTAAATAACTTAGGCTGTTCAGTTGTTAATTTTTTTTTTTTTTATATATTTCCTTGTTTTTATTTTTCACTTTCACTTTACTTGGATAACTTTTCTTTAATGGTGAGGATCATAAAATTATCCCGACGCTTAGCCGTCTTGCTCATGGCCTCAAAATGGCGCCTCTGCTTTTTCAACGTTTTAAAACCTTTAAAATTTCAAGAAGCTGGTATAACTGCTTTCATATTACGTCGCGTGGGGCTAAGCAGCCCCCGCGCGCAAGACACCGTACGCAGAATGCAGTTTCGGCACTCCGGCAGCCTTCAAATCGAGGCTTTGAGGATCATTCAGAACAAGTAGCTCACAATTCAAACTGCGTAAGGGTAGTTTTCCTTAAATAACTCAAATTAAATTTTGATGTAAGAGCAAGGTCGTTTTAGTTAATAAGCCTCTCCATGGATTGAGAGTGTGAAATTGAGTAATTGCTGAGAGGTGGGTGGATGCGTATGCGTGTGACAGTCGTTGAATAAGTGAAGTTGAGTTATGGGTTCCTCACAAGTCACTCTCATGGGATAATATGATTTTAAGCTGTTTTTTTTTTTCAGTTGAATGAATGAAGAAAGAAAAAGTGAAACTGTTGAATGACCTTCTTCGGCAAAGGTGTGCATGCTTTTTATTCCCAAGTCCAAGCCATCCACCTGTGATTCCTCTTCATAAGATTCCTTCATCTGTTACGCTAAGAATCATACGTACTTTTCCCTTTGCATTATTTTCTGTTCTGAGGGTGTTAAGAATAATTCTTTTTTCTTTCGCATCATTTTTCCATTGTTATCATTACGAAGAGTAAAATTATTAAACTTAAGGGAGGTCATCTCTTTATTTCTCCCTCAAAAAGTATACAAAAGGAAAATTCTTTTGAGAAATCTCTTCATTCTTAACCCAATTGTTGTGCTTGACGTTTCCTTTCTATTCTTGAGTGTCCTATTATTAGCCTGGCGCCTATATTTTCTACCTGTCGGAATAATTTGACAGCTTTCGTCCCCCGTTTCTACGCTGGTTAAAGTCTTTTCAACGTCTTCTTTTTTCATACTCGTGAAAATAGGCTGGTGGTGAAAAATCTTGGATTCAGTCGTTTTTCTAACAGTTTTGACACATGTCAAGTTAAAATTGCGTCAAATGGACACTAAGTTTCGTAAACTCATCTCAAGGTTTAGCATCAAAGAGAAAAATCCGGAGAAGGTAAAGATTTCTTTAATTTTTATGAAAAAAAAAACCTGTGTCAAAGATTATATTTTGTAGTTTTTATTTTCAAAGAAAAAGCAATGATTTTTTAAGTTGGTTTTTTTAACTGCCGTTGATGAAATCCATGTTCTTTGATTTTTACTAATGACGCTTGAAGAGAAAAAACTGATTTAGGTCACCAGACTGGGACTCCACTGCTCCAAATACCCATTTTTAGTTGCGGAGTGAATGCCTAATTAGTTTTCGGATAAGGAGATGGAAAATTGAATTTCGTGAGATTTGAAAGTTCTTTTTCTTAGCTCTGATTAGTTTTTAATCTTCCATTATTTCACAATTTAGGCTCCGAAGAGGATTCCACTCTTTTTTCCTTCCGTTTTCTTTTCATTGGGCCACCTGCGGTGTTCATGATTCAGTTTTTTTGCAATCACCTGGTCATCGGCGGGTGGTGGAGTAATGCAAATGCAAAGTATTCAAATACACGAAATGGAAATTCCATTAAGTGGGGCTTTACTTAAGATTTTTGGAGACAGGATTTGGAAATGGGGAAATGCATGCTCGATTAAAATCTTTTTAGGAGGCTCGTATTATTATTGATAATGTGAATTTCGTGCCATACGTTTCGAGATTACTCAAAGAAAAGTTAAGAGTTATGCCTTTCCACTCAATGCTAGTGATTCTTGAAAATTAGATTGGGCATTCACCCCAGCATCCCAGCGGCTATCCTTGCCTTTCCATTAATCCCTTCCATTAGGAGAGCTGATTAAAATTAAAACCTTTTTTTTTCGCTCCACTGCTTAAACGTAAGAACCTGATAAATCATTTGGCGAGAAAATATCCTGCTTTTTGGAAATCTCGATGCTCATCCCATAGATTAAATAACGGATTTTTCGTAACCACAGTTTCAGCGGAAGCACTGCCTCTGCAATCATTTGCTAAAGGCCGAACAGGTGAAGAAGCTTATTCGGGCAAAAAGATTCTGTCTTAGCCGACTCAGTCTCTAAATGTTTTATTTCAGCCTGTCGGATTCTCTGGGTTGATGCTGCGAGACGCAGTCCGGAATTTCGAGAGAAAAAAGTGTTGGCACTACCTTATTCATTTAAATGTTAGTTTTTCGTCGTACAAAATTAAATTTTTAAATTGGAAACTTAAAAGTTCAAAGAAATGCGAAAATCCAAAACTTTGAGTATACCACTGCATTCGAGTATTTTCATCCCTGTATCTGCTAAAACGTCGGAAGTGTGATAATCAAAGGCGCTAAAGTTAATCAAATCAATCGGAAGTCAGATTGGAGCTGTTTTTGGTGAAAAGAGATCCACAAGTTAGTTATTTTTCAGCTCCTGGGAATTGCTATACAGCGTGGGAATGTCGCCTCAATTTTGGGAACCCTGCCGAGCGGTAGAGACCTAGTCGAAAGATTTTACTTATAGCAACTTCAACTAAAACAGTTTTTGAACGTCAAGTCAACTGAAGTAAAATAAATTTTCGAGTATACAAAATCGTAAAAGATGACAGTCGGTCGACAAAAAATTAGCTGAAGCAATTCGCCTTCGTCGGGGGTTGAAACTCGACGCTTTGGCGGTTTTTACATTTTCAATTGCGTTTTTGAAATTTTGTTTTGCGAATGGCTGGGGCTTGTTTGCTTCGGCGCTTCTAGGTTTTCAAATTTCTTTTTTCAAATTACAAGCCTACTGAATTTCATGTTTTAATTTCTAAATTAGGAAGCTCCTAAAATTTAATCTCATTTAAATGTTAAAAATTTTGTAAATTTGGCTTTCTTGTTTATGAATTTTAAGCGGTTTTGAGTTTAGGGTTTTGACGTTTTAGGTTTAAGTTTTCAGTTTGCAGTTTGCATTGAGCCGGTCTTTCTAAATTACTGAATCATTGGAAAGGTGGATCTGCGTAGTTAAAAATGTAATGAAAAGCGAGAAGTCTCATATCAAGGTAAATCCATCGGGACACTCATTAGGGAAACAGGATCTTTTATGTAATTTTATTGAATTAAGCCCCAGGGATGAAACTGTCGTTGCTTTATCTCCTTCTGCAAAGAGTAGTAAAAACCCAAGCACCCAATAATTTATAGTAAATGCATGGTACTTTCCTTTTACTTTCAGAAAATTTGAACTGGTTGGATGAGTGTGTGCCGTTGAATGTGGAATTCATAGAAATTAAGATTTGAAGATTTTAATTGCGATTCAGGAGCGAATTGGCTGCTGACTTTTTTATTTCTACGCTTTCTTGTTTACCTTGAGTTGAAATCAAAATCAAGATATGGGGAAATTGAAATCTGAAAATTAGTTTTTACTTAATTTGCAGGTCCAATACCCAAAAATGTTTTCAGTCTCGGTTCTCCGGCAAGATGCAGAAAATTCAGAGTCCCAATTGATTCAGTTGTACGATGAGCCGACAAAATTAAAAAATTCAAACCTCTCTCACCCAAATATTTTGACGGATGTGAAATTCCCATGCCCAACTCTGCTGCGGAAAAGCAAGAGCATGTCGGAGGGACTCTACGAAAGCGTGAGGGGCAGTCCACGGAGAGTCAGTGATTCCAGCGGGTCGGAGGATCCGGATTTCTCGAGTAGCAGCTCCAGCTCTCGGAGCTCTGAAAGCGATGAAAACAATAATGAGGATGGGGCAGTTGAGACGGGGGCCGAGGAAAATGGAAAAAATGGATACCCTTATTACATGAATTTACAAGAACTGGAGAGTGCGAGAAGAAGATTGATTGCCGAGCAGCGAGTGATTGCAAAATACGCTGAAAACTGGATTGAAGGTAGGTTGAATAATTTTATGGTGGGGATTTGGGTGCTAAATACTGCTAATTGGCAAGGAGTCAGAGATGAGCTTTACACGTTTTCTCTTTTATGAGAAAATGGAAGGCGAGAAGGATACACTCATCGCTCTTCTATTAATTTCTAATTTAATTCTCAAAGTTCAGGAGGATTGAATTCTGAGAAAGTCTACTTTGCTATGGTCTGTTTTGTCTTATCTTCTTAGGGAATTAATTTTTTTTTTATAATTTCTCCTATTATTAAGGAAATTAAGATTAAAATCAGAGTGAAAATACGTGGGTTTAGTTAAGAGTTTAAAGTGGTTCCGCCTTAATCAACTTATGCCGCTTCCACCTCTAAACTCTTAAACTAACCACTGAAATGATAAAGAACCTTCGACTTAATTATTCAGAAAGAAATACTAGCAGGAAAAGTGATATGAAAAAAGCTTTTCCAACTTTCAGTCCAGTACAATAGGGTATATAGATCTTTTTCATTAAAAAAAAAAGCCAAGGAAACAGAATTCCCATAGCAACTCGGAACTAAAAGCCACGTCCTGGGAATTCCAGGGACGTAAGCTCTAAAGCTGGCGTTGACCTCTGGTGACCTTTTTTGAAGGTTTAATTTTACGTCTAGGCTGCCATTCTGCAAAATTTAAGCGAAATAGATTGAATTTTGAGCCAATTTTATGATACAGGCTACAGATTTTATAATGGTGTCCTTTTAAAAAAAACATGCAAGCCATGTTTTTCGCATGTTCATGACAGCTCGAAAGACGCCATAAGCAAGAGCAAGGTGTGAGTGTTGAATGGAGTGGCCTGGGAAAGCATTCCGAGCTACCGCACCTTTTTCGAAATATCGCTGAACCGCTTTTCAGAAATTTGTTTGCCACTAATATAAGCGTGGTTCAGTGTCGCCTACCTAAAGTCTGCCTACACTCATGAAAGGGAAAAAGCAGGATTCAATGGAAACAATGTTTGGCAATGATAATTTTCCGAATTTTTTCGGAATGTCAGTATTTTCTTGGATAAATTCTTCCGCAGCGCCTAATTCATGTTTAAGAATTTTGTAAATGTAAAAACAGATGGCGCATGCGCCGTGCCGTTCAAAATTTCGTGCTAGCCAGATTTTGAAAGCTCACAAGAGTCAGGCAATTGAATGAAGGAAAATAGCGCAATTGAATGAAGGAAAATAGCGCAATTGAATGAAGGAAAATAGCCTAGCTTTTCGAATCGCCCCAGTATACGGTAAAAGAACTGATCTGGAGGTCGACGTTTTCCGTGTATTCACCGTGTATTGCGGTAAAGGCGATGGCCTAACTCAATAAGTACCTGAATCAGTATTGATTACCCCATGTTTGATTTTGTTGTATTGGCTCCTAGCATACCTTCCTTGCAACATTAGCAATCCATTTATTTTTTAATTCCACTCAACCTTGAACTCAAGCATTTCAATTAAGAAGAAACGTAGTATTTTCTTTAATTTCTTAAACGCCGATTGCACAACGAACCGGTTTTGTCATCAAGGATAGCAAGAATGCACCCTCCAATTTTTTCTATGCAGCAGAGTCGTAATACAATTTTGAAAATCCTGACTGCTCTATTTCCTACCAAAGATATTAGTTAACGGAGTATTTAATCCTAAAGCTGACCTGATTAACTCCGGGTAAACGCATGCAAAATTTTAAAATTCTTAGCTTACATTGGTGAGAATTTGCGGCCTACTGAATTTTGGCTTCAAAAAGTATTGTTCCTAAGATTTTTTGTTAGGCTTCAGTCGCCGGCTTTTCTTTGGATTTACTTTTTTTTGGAAATTTGCAAAATAAATTTTTGTTTGCAAGCCTATTTCTGCTAAAAAGGATAAAAGCCTTGCCGATTTCACGCTTGCGGAGCTCATGGTTTCCCAAGGATTTGTATTTCTATTAGGTGCATAAACTAGGAGATTGAAAGAACTGTAAGGTTCGAGAGCAGGTTAACTCTGCCAGTTGCCAGTGGTATGTTGAGTCAAGGTCCGGGCTTCCGCTGCCTCCAATTTCACTGTCAAGTGGAATTCCCTCGTAAATCCCTAGCTCCTCTCTCTTACATGCTACTTCCTAATTTTCAATTTGTTCTTTTGAGATTAAAAACAGAGGATTTAAATATTTCAAACCCTACTCCCCCCACCCCCCTGTTCAGCCCCGTAATAAATCTAGGTGGAAGTGGACAGTTGATAGCTGAGAAGGGGGGATGCAGTTGAGGAGATTAAAAGTAGGACAGTTTGCTAAAGATACTCACTCAAGAAAACACCTTCGCCAAAATTATCTTCATGCAAATAAAGAATGAATTACAAAGAGAATGGAGAGATTCTCATCTCTAATCCCCTTTTTTCCCATGTCAAGAACAACGGGATTTTTTTTTCTAGTTGAGAGCATCAGTTGCAGACTCTTCATCTTCGTGCTTGTATGTGGTCTGGGGTTTTAGTCCAAAAAAAAATTAAGGAAAATCCAACAAGTATTTGCAAGGGAAAAGCGAAATGAGTGAGTCAGAAATTTCGAAGCCGTCGAGGAGTCTCGACGTCTTTTTTCCACGGTCAAGCAGCTGGTGACGGACTCAAGAGTTTAGTGGTGGTGGGCGAGTGAGCGATAACGTATATGGAACAGATTATACTCTTTTTTTTACAAGACTCTGATTAATCTGTCGCTTTTAGCGTGATTGATGATAAGATAGTGTGGACTGTCATCAATGGCTAATCTCTGTGGCTGCTCATTGATGGGACTGAGGGGATCCTACCTTCCCAATTAGTTTACGCATACCCACCAGTTGCTATTCCAGATTCAAACTCGATACTCCTCTTCCACCATTTTTAGTCAATTTACACCATTTAATTTCCACCTGGATTCATCATGCCAGGTAGAGAATATTTATAGTCCTTTCTCGTTTTTCGCCTGTGTAAGCTCCTCTTTTTTCTCGGGTCCAATAATTGTTCCGGCAAAATATTTTAAGAAGAAAGAACCTGTTACGAAACCGTGGATTCAAACTATTACACTTTTCACGTTTTTGAGCATTTTAAACAGTTTGCTCATTTGAATGTGTCATATTTAAATTATTGAGTAGTATATTTTTTTAAATGATTTTTTGTGCTGCAGGTCAAGTTGTGGATGACAGCATTCTGGGGGATAACAAAGAAAAAACGAAGCTCTACTGGGAGACCCGCATGAGAAATGCAAGCGTCGAAAGAGAAGCAAATGGTCACACTTTGGTAAGTAACATCCATTATTTTTCCCTTGTAAAATTATTACTTGCCAGTCGAAGCGATTTCGGGTTCTGAGTTCTTTTTTTGAACTGCCCTTTTTATTTCAACGAATATGCTGTTTCAAAATATATGAGAAATGATGTGGGAATAAGGCTAATTCTCAGGCGGCCCTCCCGTAGGCTTATACACCCCATTTTTTGTTGATTTTTTAATTTTTTTTATTTTGGTATCCTAAATTTTGTTAAAGTTTTTCCAAGACTGTCCCTTTCTCAGTTTGGGATGATTCCCGTTATGGTGCTGAATTGCATGCCTTGCGGGAAGAGGAAATTAGGATGAGTGTTGAGCATTTGCTCAATGCCACTGATTAAATTAATCTCCAATAAATTCGTATTCAAGGTTCAGGTAGATTACAAGAGATTAGCACAGAACTCATCATCAATTTTTCCAGAGGAGTTATTTGAGGCTGAACTATGAATTCTGAAATTCCTCCGCATAACTGCTGGATGATAAATTATTCATGATTTTTGCGTTAATTTAATCCTTGATATGATCAATAGAACCGAAACCGCTCATCCAACTCTACTACATCCATCATTCAGAAAATCAACGCGGAAATTGAGGAGCTCAGCAGACGAGAGAAGGAACTGAAGAGTACGAGCAAGAGCGTTTCGGAAGCCCCTCTCACCCCTGGAATTACGCAAAATCAGAGGAAATATGATGAGGATGACGACGTCTTTTCATCCAATGGAAGTAGTCTCGACGAATTTGAGCATTCCGAAAGTCCGCGCCTGGAGTCGGGCTTTTATTCAAATCTGGGAGAAGACGAGCTGCAGGAACGGATTCTTGGAACCGTGGAAGCGATTAAGGCAGCCGAGGCAGAAATACTTGGACGGGCAGAGGAGCCAGTTTACAATCAGAAAACACCATCAAAGTCGAGGAGCAGTGTTAGTCAATCAGCGGAGAATATAGAAGCGGAAGCTGAAAATCCTGTATCTGAAGCCAAGCCACGTCTGAACTCCACTACCACAATTCAGCAACCAGCAGAATCCGGGACTAGATTCAGATTTGAGTAAGGAAATTCCTAAATTTTTTTAAAAAGAATGGTGGTACCACAGAAGAGGCGGAAAATTTTTTTCTCGAAAATCGGAAGTCTAGATGTCAAAAACAATTACTAGGCAGTAGATTCTGAAGCGCTTGCTGAGGATCCTCTTTTAATTTCAAAGGCGTGTCGGGAGGCTTGTTTGCATATTCAGTCAAGTCCACACCGGCAAAACATACCGGTGGGAAAAGAGATAATGATTATAAGCCAATTCAGTGAATATCTCTAAGGTTTTCTCTTAATAATGCAAAAAAAAGATAAGTAGCGCGTGGCTCATGACATGCAAAAAGCATTAGCTGTTTTCTGTGTTCAAAACATGCACAAATACACCATTGTCATTAGCAAGAACAAACAGCTGATTTTGTACTCATGTCATAAACTAGAAGTGCTGCAGATGTTCTTTTGCATTACCAAGTGAGAACCATAAAGGTATTCACCTATTTCACTAATTACTCTCATCACTTGCCACAGGTAAGCTTCACGGTTATGCACCTGACTGAATATGTGTGAAAATATTCGCAAGGCTCCATTGGAATTAAGTCTCCTTGATAATCAGAACTTACATCTGAAATGATTTCAATCAACAATTTTTACTTTGCTGAGTAATGAAAAAAAGAACGAAGTTTCCTTAGACTTGCGATTCCCGAAGAAATTAAATTTCTTTCCGTCTAGGGCACTATCCTTTGAAAACGTTTGGTGAAAAATTCATTGAAAGATTTTTTTTTTTCTAGGAAAGAAACACCAATTGAGAAGGAAATTCGTCTCGCTCGTGAACGTAAGCCTAGCTATTTACCCGGGTGCTGGTCGGAAAAATTTTAGATTAAGATACCTCAAAGCAGGGTTAATATAATTTCCTGAAATGCGGGAGGGCAGCTTATAAAATTTTAATGAGGAGTTATCACCATAAGCTATTTTCCAATCCTCCTGGCGTGAATAGGATCCCATTGTAAGCGGGACTGGAGAAGCTGCTTTGCTTCCTTTATTTGCCGGACAGCTGATTTCATCTTCTTCAGGGAGCCAAAGTTCTTTTTTTTTTTATAAAAAACTTGGCATTTTCTGGTTTGAAGCATTTTCTCGCCTGCTTACGACATAACTAGAATTTTCTAAAACCCTGGCATCCCTGCTGGTTCTGAATAACCTAAAGAAATATTCCTAATTATTAGCGAAGTTATAGACGCCCCCGGATTTCATCCTTGGAAAAAAAGTGTTTTCAGAAAATTTTAAAATACGGATCTAACCTAAGTAAGTTTAGTCGCTGTTTTCGCTGAAATCAAAACGAAATCGTCTGCGAGAAAAACTGGATCCTAAAGTTTGAACTTTTACAAGGTACGATTTGAAATTTCAACAATTTTTTTAAACTACTAGCTTCGAGTTATCTGAATTTCACATTTACCCAGACCAGGACCAGCACCCCTGTAATCAAACAATTTTTAGAAATAGCGCTTGGATAAAAAAATTTAAAAATAAAAAGGGAACTTGTAATTATTACGCAGGTGAAGAAGAATACAGGCGTCAAAGGGATAGTGTCTCAAGCGAGCGTTTCGTTTCCAGCCCAGCCACCCCAAAAGTCTTAGCTTCCCCAACCGCAGCCACTGTAAACCTAAAGTCAGTAGAAGCAGAAGAGAAGCCGGGATTAAAAGGAAGGAAAATTGAGCATGTCATGGCCACAGAGAGACTGCGTAGAGAAATGATGGAGGCAGAGAAACGGGAAGAGGAACTCCGAACCGTCCGACGATCAGTATCCATGTCCACCCTTGTAAGTATATTTCTTTTTTAATTTCTATCCTTTCTGCCTGGTTTAAGCCAGGTTAAGGAAGTGATTAAAGCTGGCTTCGTTATATAGTAAAAAGCCAGAAAAAAAGGCTGAGCTTGAATGGCCCGCCAGTTTGTACCCGCCTTCACATAGTCTGCTATTTTTTTTCTATTTTTTGGAAAAGTGGGGAAAAGAGGGTAAATATTGTGTTCTGTTTTCAGTTGAAGAATGATGATGTATTGGAGATACGTGGAACCCCTGAGCCTGTAACCGTAACTGAACCTGTAACTAGCCCTGTAACCCTCACACTCGTCCTCGCAGAAGAAAAACCAAGTGTGAGCGAACCCTTAGCTGAGATTCAAAGCCCAGCTGTAGCAGTCGCCCTGGAAGCAGAAGCAGGAGCATTGGTGGAAGTCCAGGTGAAGTCCCCTATAGTCTCTGACTCTCCGAGTCCATCCTATGGAGCGACTGGATTCAATAAAACTGGGCTCAATTCATTTAACTCCATGCAGCGATACTTGCTCAAGTCAAGTGTCCAGCTACGAATTGGAAATAATTTCAAGGTTCCACCACCAGTGAAAAAAGAAGAAAAGCCAGAGCCAGTCGTATCCATAGAAACGGAAGAAGTCCAAGCACCCCGTCGGAAACTCATTCCAGCTACACAGAAAATTCAGAATGAACTACGAGAAATGCAGGAGAGAGAAAAAGAATACGCAAGTCGCCCTGTTTTCCATAAATCAAGTCCAAACCTCCTCCAGAGTCTTCAACTTGAGAATAGTGAGGTTAACAAAGTCAGAATTCCCCAAGAGCCAGGAACGTTTACACCAAAAGAACGGAGGCGCTCAACTCTTATTAATCAATGGGAAGAAATTATACAGAATGGTAAAACTGATTCTACTGAATGAGGGAAGGACTGCTCGAATTTTTGAGGAGGGGTCAAACATTGTTTATTTGTTTAATCTTTTAATTGGTCGTTAAAGATTTCTAATATACTTTATTCGGCTTTTAACCGCTCATGGATATAAAATGCTACAAGCATCAATCCAAGTCCAAATGCTTTCTATTCACTTTACAGCTTTAAAATTCAGAACTACAACTTATAATTTAGTGGAAATAGCTGCCATTCCTAAATTCTGTTAGAAATGCTGATATCACGGAATTTCGAATATGAATGTACTCTTGAGTAGGACTCTAGCTGTAATGGGTAGTGAATCCCAGGATTTTTATTAAGTGAAATTTGATTAGCTTCTAAATGGAATTTGGTAATTTCATAAGTTACACCAGTCAGCATCCTGAGTATTATGAAGTATCCAGTCTGCGTAACTTCCAACACGTGTATACACTGTAGGAGTGTAGGCTTGTCGATTCGAGAATCCAAAGGACACTAGGCCGATGAGTGTAAAACGTCCGTTGTTAGGGATCATAAGTGGCCCACCTGCATCCCCAATACAAGACTCTAAAGGCTCCTTCGTTAAGAACCCGGCACAGAGTTGATTCCCTGTCACCTGTAATTCCAAATAATATTCATGAAAATCAACTAATGAATTAACTCCTTCTTAAACTCATGTAGGGCTCAACTTTAAAAAAATTCTTGATGGACTCACAGTACAGTCCCAACGGTTAACCCAAATATCTCCGCTAGAAAAGATGATCTTTTTTTTCAAAGAAACAAATACACAACTTTGCCATTAGAAAATCAAGGGATAAAGCTGGAAACAAAACTTAGGGTTTTAGCTCAACTTCGAGAGTCTAATTGATTGCCGAAAGTCATTTTCTCAAATTGAAATTGGTTTAACCACCTTGAGGTAACCAAAGGAAAACGCATGAAATTGAGCCTTGAAGTACCTGAGAGCTTCGGATGGAGATAACCCTGAGGCCAAGAGGTTCACGTTTGCTGACCTCTTCAGGTCAAACCGTTTCGAGTAGGCAATAACTACCTTGGAAAATGCAGGCTAGGTGCCTAGGTTGAAAAGTCAGTTTAGCTTCGTAAGGAGCTCTTTTCCTAATGCTATGGTGGCTGGCTAGCTTGCTATTACCAAACTCTAAAACTGAATGGACAACGGTAGGATAACATAACGAAAGTATTGTAGCCTAGCTTTAAAATTAAACTTCCCGCCAAAACCTAATTTTCAGCCTAGAATGTAGTATAGCTTCCACGAATCAGTGAAGCCAAGGGGCTGAGTTTTGTAATCTCAAGAGGTCAAACAAAGTCGAATCTGGAAAAATGACGCTCAGAAATTGATTTCATGCTGAAAACTGAGGTAAGGCCGCAAGGTTGCTGACAAGGTTGTATCGGGCCACTTCCACTATGTCCCGCCGTTTTCCTTTGCTATGGAATTACTGATTTCCTCATTGCTTTCCGTGCAGACGTTAAGATTGCACGTTTTTTCATTTCGGCTCATGGTTAGACTAATGGCGGCTGTAAGGTTTTTTGTTCAAAGACTTTTCGTCATTTCTGAGTATAAAATGGGAGGCACAAAGAAATCTCATTAAATCAAACAGAACTTCTCTCCCGCCAATTACTAGCACTGAGCCCGGAAGGCTTTTAGTTGGTTTTACTTTGGCTTTCCAGTTCGGCTGTTCTCTCCATGGGCTTCTCCAAGCCCATACCTGCTTATGCTACACTCAAAAGCTAAGGATTAAGGAAGTACAGAGTGGATAGGATAAAATGACACCGTGGAAGGTTTTCTTACGGGACTTAAGATGAGATTGGAGAAAGCGAGTGTCACTTTATCCTATCCGCCCTGTACAACTTACCATTTGGAATTTAAAACTATTGCTTACTTTATTTCTGTGGCTGGTGTCCCTGTTGCAAACAGCGTTGGAAATGACAGGGATATCTTCCTTGCACATTTTGTTGACGTTGGAGACTCGATTCCCGTTTGTTAATGACGAAGCCCAACCCATGACTCTACAAATTTCAAATATTTCTTTTAACTCGGAATTATGTAAAGCAAGTCTTGTTGAGAATGGTATTTTACCGGGCTGTCATTCCATCGTAAGTTCCGAAACCAGCTGGAAGGCAAGCAGGGACGTAGTTGCTGGCCGTGGAAATATCAACGGCGTATCCAAGCTTGAGGAGAGCAATGTCATTGTCATGTGTCCTTCGGTCGTAGTTGGGGTGCATTAAGATTTCCCTCACGTCCCTCTTTATCACTCTGTCGGACTGTATGAAGTTGTGAGTTGACTCCAGGCTGTCGTGAGTAGTGAGCCAGACTTGGAACCCATCAGCTGAGAGAGACTCAAAGCAGGAAGCGCTCGAAAGTACGTAAAGGTTGTTGACCAAGACCCCGCCGCACTAAAACGTCAAATTCCACAAATTCCTCCATTAGTAAGTTAACCATTAGTAAAATCAGATCCATTCGAGATCTAAAAACGTACATGAGGCCTTCCACCACCGAAAATCCCTCTTCTCACGACGGCTATTGTCCAAGGGTACTCATTGAAGCCTGATTTCCCGCTTTCAAGCTGAAACGGGAGCTTTCCACATTCTACGATCAGGATCCAAAATGAATTACTAAAAAATACTAAAACTAGCTGGGGCAGACCGACGAAGGCCGAGAAAAATGTCAGGTTTTGATTGCGCGGGTCACAATTCGGCTAAGTTTTACTTTACGGGACCAAATTCTGCGGGTTCAAAACGGGTCTATCTTTACGGGTCTATATACCCGCTGAGGGTCTATATACCCGCAGAGGGTCAACCCTTAAATTTGACCTGTGACCCCTTTTCATAGTATATAAAAGTGAATTGGAAGTTTTTGGTCCAGCGGGTCTGCGGGTCGATAGACCCGCAATAATATACCCGTTTTGAACCCGCAGAATTTGTTCCCGTAAAGTAAAACTTAGCCGAAAAATAAACTGTACGTGGTTTTTTTTTCAGTGGGTCGAATGGACTCATTCACCAGTGGAAATGTACCGATATCGAGCCATACAAACATCACTATGTGAGTCTATAAGTTGCTGAATTTCACGCTTGGATTTCATGGAAGTGGATTTTTTGATAAATAATTATTTTTTTTTGTTAGAATCCACTTACAGTGGGCAGTGCTGTCCCTGGAGAAGAACTGGCTGGAAGTGAGGATGCAATTTTCGAAAGGCGGAATGCGATCACATCTGCTTCAGCTAATACTTCAACATCTGCGAGGGGAGCACCCGTCTCCATGCAATGGGCGATTCGGAGTAGCGATCCTACAGGCGTCCGTACCGGAAATTTGGTTTTTATTGACCATGCCTCAGGGACGATGAGACGATCAGCTGCTACAACGGCTGTTGCAGCCATTGCAGCTGCTGCTACAAGTAATCAAGATGCCTTAACCATGGGCACAACTGCCTCTGGGCTTGCTAGGGCATTTGGAATCGTCGTCAGGTGAGTCATTTTTTTTTCCATGTTGACAAGCATACCGCTCCGTGGACGATTTTTATTATTTTCATTTGTACCATTCCAAATGGCAGAAAAATAAGATTCCGAAGGCTACTCGATGCTAACTTGGCATTTTGTCGAAAATTATCGACCACCTTCAATTTTTCTCAGATTTGCAGTAACCCAAACTTGAGTTAACATGTAAAAAAATGAAATCTAGGGGAAGCATCGTCGAAAATAACTAAATTTTTTTCAAACACAAAAGTTTTTTTTTTCTTTTTTACATGCCCTTAAGCTTCATTTTGCGGGGTAAATCCCATAAGGATTCTGCGAACCCTAAGGAGCCGAAAATTTCGGGGAAGTAAAAAATAGGTCCAGCCAAGTTCTCATTACTTTCCCTGCATTTTGAATGATTTATGTCAAATTTTACGAAATCGGTCAGGCTGCTCTTAATGTTCCCTTATCAGTTCTAAATTCTGTTTTCTCTACATGGAATTTTTTTGGCTCATTTCCAATATAGAGAAATTGGTGAAATGCTCAAGTTTTTGAAGGACTATGGAAGTGCTAGCGCTGTGATCTCACCAAAAATGGAAGGGACACAAGAAAATTTCCACCGTGTCCAGTCCCTGCTGGACAGAAAGCTCTTGCCAGTTTGGAAATGGCTGCTCCGTGTAATGGACTCTACAGAATCCCAGCTTCGGTTCGGTGGGTCGCTTACAGCGGATACTCTCGGACAAATTCAGTCCCACTTAAGAAACCAAGGAAGGACACTCTCAAGTCAGTTAGCCTGGACAAGTCGCCCAGTAGCTCCACTCCAGCCGGGGCCACGAAGTGCACGAGAAGAAGCCCGCCGGGAATTCCTCTCCTACTCCCTCTCTCTCTTGAGATCTCATAATGCTGAGCACTTGGACAGTCTCCCAGTAATTGACCTCGCTTCACTCAAGCATATTGCCTACGTTTTTGATGCTCTCATCTACTTCATGAGATCTGGAGCTGAAACTCCGATAGCGTCTGAGGCCACAGCTGATTTGGATAATTTCACCGTCCATGATCCAGAGAAAGCGGATGATATGAGCTTCACTGGAGCTTCTAATCCTTCTGTTCCTGTTTTGGAAGAACTAGATGACGAAGTTCCCAATCCCAAAGGGAAGAAACACATTTTTTTCCAGAGGTCTGATTTGACGCTTTGCCTTGGATGTCCGGCACCGTTCCCCTTCCAAGTAAAAACTTTTTAAATGATCCTTTGCGACAGTTTTGCTTTTACTTAACAAAATTCTTGCTTGTAAAGATTTAGTGCTACGCTAGAGAAAGTTTGAAAGTTTGACATTTAGCTCGCATATCAAAATTTCTCGCGCAACTCCGCTTGAGTTAAGAATTTTCATTTGCTTGGCTCTTAAAATTTCGCTTGGTTAGAAAAGTTCTGGTTTTTGCTTAACAAAGTTTCGCTTGCGTAGTAAAACTTTTCAATGATTTTTTCGCTTTTATTTTTAGGGTCCGGTAGCGGAAGCTTTGCCACTGGCTGAGAAGCCTCATCTCCTTCAGCCAACGGTGCGCCGAGAGGATTTATTTGGTCTTCCCATGAGCTCAGGTGGAAATACAGGCCTTGGTGACATTCAAGCAAATCGACTTGGTCTTTCCTCGCGCTTTCGTGACGAGAAAATTAACTGCACTGCACTTATGGAGAGAAAAACGTTAACCGCAGTTCCAGAGGAAGAGGAGAAGAAAGGGAATGACACCGACTTCAATGAAATGGAAGTAGAAACACCTCCGCTTCCCACCCTCCCTCCTCCACTTGTCAAAATGAGCCAACCAGGTACGTCATCGTCATCAAGCCCTCTTAAGAACTGGGACCTCCCCCAGGACCTGAGTATGGGCAGAGGGGATGAAGCGGATCAATCCAGTCGAGCTCCTATTATTGTCTCTGCCAAGAAAACACCGACTGAGGGTCGGTCGCCGGTGAAGAGTGTCATTGTATGCCCACGACCTCATGCAGCAGAGGTAAGCTTATAAATATTTTTTCCAACTTTTACTAAACTTTTATTAGAAGTACGGATTTTTTTTTTATCTCTATTTGTTAATTTTATTTTATTCATTTTTTAGTTTATTTTTTTTCCCATTATTAATAGCGCGAGCTATTTATGTAAATGCTGATGTTAGTCTGTCCGTCCGGCCGGCCCCAACCTCAATATCTCAGCAACTACTGATCGGATTCACATAAACTTTGCATGAGAGTCCTCCTCGGTCTCTAGATGATTAATATACAAGTCTTATAGCGATCGGTGAAGTTGAATTTCGATTTTTCCCCCATATGTGTATATGGGCTTATGGTGCATACGTGCTTATGGGCCTAGTATGCAATGATATAAACCCGCTCTACCTCATATATCTCATATGCTTCTTTTCTCTTTTATATCTCATACTCACGCTATTTCGTACACCCGTTTGTACGGTTTATTATTTCTGTACTTTTCAGGACGAGTCGCGTGACATCCTTGTCGTGCCTGCAGACGGAGGGGATGACGTATCCTCAAACGTGACGGTTGAAACTACCCCTCGCCCAGTTGGGAAATTACCACCCCTGACACCAGGAAAAAAGGCAGAAGTGGATCTTGTCCTCAACCCGACTATTTTAACGGACGAAGTCCTCCTGGGCCGCTGGAGAGTTACGCTCGAGCTCTTTGGAAGAGTCTTCGTGGATGACGAAGGGCTCGAACCTGGTTCGGTGATTTCTGAATTTGGAGGGTTCCCGGTGAAAGAAACGAGATGTCGACGTGAGATGGAGAAATTAAGAAATACGCAACAGAGGGACTTGACGCTTTCCAAATTAGACAGAGGCAGGAATTTCCTCATTCTGAACACATTCAAGGAACTTAATAATCACTTCAGCTCATCCAGCCGTCGCGGCACCTCAGTCTACCCTCCACTTGGAGTCAACAGAGTTAAGGTGAGGATTTTCTATAAAAATACTCCTGTGTTTAAAATTTTTCAAGTTTTCTTCTATAACCTTTAACATGTTTTTATTTTTTTTAATTAGGTTACATTTAAGGATGAGCCAGGAGAAGGTTCAGGAGTCGCAAGAAGTTTCTATACGGCGCTTGCGGAGGTGAGGAAAATGTTTGCTTTATTTTCATTTTCAATTTTAAAGCATAGTAAGCTTTTGTTTTTTGGGTGTAGGCATTACTGGCTGATGAGAAAATTTCAAACCTTGAGGGATTGGCGGGTGCAAAATACAATAGAATCCAATTGAATGTCTTACAGCGCCTGCGTATGAGAGAGGACTATATACGACGAGGCCAACAAGTCCGTATTATAAAAACATGTTTCTATTTTTTTAATTAGGTTACATTTAAGGATGAGCCAGGAGAAGGTTCAGGAGTCGCAAGAAGTTTCTATACGGCGCTTGCGGAGGTGAGGACAATTTTTGCTTTTATTTTCATTTTCAGTTTTAAAGCATTGTAAGATTTTGTTTTTTGGGTGTAGGCATTACTGGCTGATGAGAAAATTCCAAACCTTGAGGGGTTGGCGGGTGCAAAATACAATAGCAACCAATTGAGTGTCCTACAGCGCCTGCGTATGAGAGAGGACTATATACGACGAGGCCAACAAGTACGTATTATAAAGGTTTGTTCTATTTTGCTTAGCATTGCTAAACTGTTATGGATTTGTGATTTTTTTTTATAGCGGAGCTCTCCTCGTGTTCGAGAAGTTCGAAGGAATTTAAATTACGATGCTCGTCCGTTTCATCCAAGCAGTAGCACAGGCGAAGGGTCTGGGTAAGTTCAGAATCCGTATTCATTTGCTTTGGATAACTTTAGCATGACAAATTTTCTTGTATTTGCTCTAATTTAGGCAGGGTATGTATAAGGGGACTGGCGAGGTATCGTCTTGAGAGCGAATGGAAACTCGAGCGGATCTGCATCAGGTCGTCATTTTTTATTTATTCTCTTACTATTAGCTTTAATTAACATTATCCCAATATGATACTTATAATGACGTAGCAGGTAACGTCTCAGCTGGCACGACGGCGCTCCTCTTTAGCCTTTGAAGCTTGGATTTTAGAAATTGGGATCGCTATTTTTTTGTGATTAATTTTTCCGAACTCTGAATACTTTTGAATTCTAAAAAGTAACGAACTGTTTGGGTATTTAATTACGAAAGCGAAGCTAGGTTAATTACGAAAAGACTGGATACTCGAATAGTATGCTGCTGAAAGAGGAAAACTGCGTTGTAACTACCCGACTTACCCCAAATTCCCTAACGATTCAAACGGTAATTTACAACTATATGAAAAGGGCGTTTCGAACTTTTTTTTTCGTTTTTAATTGATTGATCAAAGCAGGTGAACGTCAAAATAGGAATTAGTCGCACGATTATCCTCACTGCTTGAAACCATAAAAAGAATTGCTCATGGAGAGCAAAAATTAACTCTAATAATTTAAATAATTTTAATTAAGATATTTCTTTAATTTAACCAAAAAATGAAAAAGAGTTTTTTGATTAAGGGGGGGGGGGCGA